>JAOTQE010016065.1:0-10844 GCA_025631205.1 Nesometra sesokonis | reverse complement strand
ATATATCAATATTCTTATCATTGTCTAAGAGATGAACAATATTCATAAGACAAGAATTGATCCCTTACCACCCCTGAGGCCAAAAGACCAAAAATGCCAAATTTTCTGGGGAGCACGCTGGACGCCACCCAAACTGTGACTCTAATTCCCCCCTCCCTTTTTCCAAAAGTCTGCATTCGCCCCTGTATACATATGTCTAAATTATTTTTATATTTACTTACACTTGGGTCCTTCTACAATTTATTTTATTTCATTCATAGTATTCTCATCATTGTATATTGTTTACTGTAATTTTTTTTTAGTTGTTCTAAGTAAAGTCATATATAAGTTATTACATTTTCTTTATAAAAGAACATTAGCTTTGTTACTAAATTTAATTTTTATTGCATTTGCACATTTTAATTCTTTTGTAATTGATATTGTACATTTTTTTTAGATTTTGTTTTTGTTTTTATTGTTTTATGCTGCTGTTCCAAAACATATAGGCAATAGAATGCTTCCAATTCTGACAGTTTAGTATTTTTGGGCAACCTGTCCATATTCATAGGATTTTGTTAATTATTATTTTGTCAAAGAATTGTGTGCTTGTTGTAGTGTCTTTGTTTGTCTTCCTTGATCTCATTAAGAAGGGATATCATTCATTTCCTAGTTGTTAAAGTAAACAATTGTTGTCCTGCTTTGTAATCCCTCATTTAATTTTCAATGCCAAATTGCATTCTTTATTCTTTAAACCATTTCTAAATTTATATTTTAGACAAGAACTACCTAGAATTATGGTCTTATGCCCAAAAAACACATTGCTACCCTCATCAATTTCTTGGTTTCACATAGGCAACAGCTTGAGAAATATCAGCAAACACTCCAGGGTTAACGAACTGTAACATTTTGAACAAAACAATAGTCAATATGAATATTAAAGGTGAAGTAAAACAGTAAACGAAATGGTATGGTACAAATGCATAAAAAGGACCAATTAACAAGGCAGAGTTGTTGAAGGTTGGTTAGGGTGATGTGGATCGAGATCCTTCTTTTCTTTAATGGGAGATACTCCTCATAATCTTTTTGTGCATATGCGTTTTCATCCACTGTTACTTATGGAGACTGCCACTGAACAATATACTATGATCAGGGGTGTATCTAGGAATTGGTAAAGGGGATTGCTAAAAACAAACTTATTTCTCCCATTTTTGTTCATAGTTAATCTCAGGTTATACATTGATTTTATTTAATTCTACCTTCGAAGGGGGGGGGGGGGGTGGTCAAGTAGCCTAAGCACCCCCTCTGGATACATCACTGATGACAGCTGTCACCAACAGCAGGCATTACAACCTGCATAAATACAAATGTATACACTACACGCCACAAACAACAGGGAAGGAGTCTTTCTAACAAAAATTCTCCAACAATTTTGTATTGGCATTATATTTGACCTATGTTAGAAATTGTATTAGGTAATCATATCCAAACAACTAATGGTTTTTAAAATTGTTAAAAATAATGGATTTATGTTTACAAAACATATATGAAAATTATGCCAATTATTTGCTTATTTTTATATAGATTGTTGTAAAGTTGCCACATTGACATGGAATTCAAAAAGGCCAAAGGAGAAACAATGAAAACTGTAGGATACACTCAGATGTCACAAGGTATAAGAAGTTACTGCATGTTCAAAATGGTAAGGTTAATAATGTTGCAGTTATTCTAATAGCTTTTATTATTTTTATTTTCTTTTTTATTAAAATTATTTATAAAGTAATTAGATTAGAAGCTCACCTGAGGTCTCTAGTGGTTGAGTGGTGTTTAGTATTTTCCTATGGATCAGCTATACAGTGGTGATGTATAATTTGTTTATTTTCAGACATATAAAGCCAGTTTATTTCTTTTCATTTTTACTGATTTATATGTTTATTTTGTCTGTATAGTTTGGTTATATAACAAAATGTATAGTATCTTTCACACCACAGATTTGTAGTAGTTGCCAATGTGATCTATTGAAGTGGCAAAGTATTAACAAGAAGCATGATATGACAACTGTGTAGCAATGGCTTTGTTTAGTGTAAGTATACACTAATTCACATATAAAATGGTAAGTTAATAGAATTTAAATATCGGGGATGATTATGTACTGGCAAAGGTGGATAACCTACCATAAAAATGTTCCAGCCATCCTAAGTCGTATTTTAAGTCCTTTTATCCAGCCTAATTTCAACCTGCCCCATAAACTAAGTCCCTGAAAAATGTGAGAAAAAAAATCTTTATTCATTTTACCACTCACCATTAAATGTTTGGCTGATCACCCATTCTAGCTATATCAATAAACTACTATCCTTTTTTTTAAGTTTGTACTTAAAGTTTCTTTATTATTCTTTGTGATAAATATTGTAATGGGGCTTTTTGTAGTTACAGTGAAGTAGCAAATAATTATAAATATTTTTTCATAATTAATTATTTTATTTCAATACCACAAAATATTCTTAAACTTCTTGTAATGTAATGTTTTTTCTTCTCTTTTTCAGAACAACTATCTGGTTATTTCTCTACAGTGAAATTCTTGTGTAGTTTAATTTTATGCTGTAGATTGATTCTCTTTTTAATGTAATTAACTATTGATTTCCTTTTTTTCTCTATCTATTCCCACAGATTTGATTTTATCACTAATTTTACAGTTTATTCCTTTGTGTTTCAGATATGTATTAATTATTAACATATTTTTCATCTGTATTTAAGCATTGTTTTAACTAAATTTAACTGGTTTATTATTATTTTATTTTGTAGTGCAATGCGTATTTTGTTGACACGGTTACCAAGACCTTGGATAGTAGATGAGAAGAAAGATGATGGGTACACAGCATTACACCTTGCTGCCCTCAACAACCATGTAGAGGTCGCTGAACTCTTAGTCCATCAGGGCAAGGCAAATATGGATATCCAAAATGTCAACCAACAGACAGCACTTCATCTTGCTGTTGAAAGGCAGCACACACAGATTGTTAGGGTAGGTAAAAAAACAATAATGAAGTTTAAGAAAAAATTGAAACAAAATGAAAGAAGGAAGTTGTGAATAGTCTAAAGAGATGATAGAAAAAACAATGGACAAATGAATGTCTGGATAGATTAAAGAGATGGTAGAAAACAAGGGAGGAAAATCTGTATTGGGTAAAGAGAAATGGGAGAATGAAGATGTGGATAGAGTAAAGAGCAAAGACTGCTGTTTGGAAGTTGATCAATTGAAGGATCAATCCATTGTCATACCAGTTGGAACATTTCCATGCTAATACGGTATATTTTTGGCAGTAGTTAATTTTGAATGTTGCGCTGTTGTTATGGCATCAATGTTAATTTCTGTACATAAAGCATACTGTGTAGATGGTAATTATAGGAATACCAAACAATTAGAATCTGTAGTAATAGAAACATATATCATTTAATACTATAAAACTTTGTGAAAACTGTTAAATTTATCAAAAGGAATCTAAACGATTAATTTACAAATAATTCTATAGTAGTGATGCCTTTGGAGGCTACCGAAAACTATTGTACAAGCTGTCGAAGACCAGTTCAATATATTTCTACAGTGAATACAATATTTTTCAGTATCCACTGAAAAAAGGCATTCAGTATTATAATTATTATTCAAATAGTATACTTGCTAGTTCAGATTTTTCAGGCCTAGGTCTAGTTCTCCACCTAGCCTAGGGCCTACATCATCTAAAAACCATGGCTTTTCTTTGGGCTAAAGTTATGTATTACAGCTACTATGTTCACGCTACGGTAAATATTTTCGTAGCCAAAATGGCTAAAGGTTGCCAATTTATTTTAGCCAAATTAAAAAAAAAAACTGATATAAATGCCTACAAAATGGACAGTTTTTTGTGGATTTTCATTTAGCCAATTTGACTAATTTTTATTCTAGCCAAATGAGACTTCCAGTAGCCATTGGCAACTTGGCGAATGGTTATAGTAAGCATAGAGGTATAACTTAGTAAGTCTTCATTGAAAATTGTGCGAAATGATGACTTTTTAACGGGTGTTTATTTAGTAGTTATGCGTTATTTGCAGGTCACAGTGTCATCCTGCCGCATATGCACATCTGGTTTCTTGTAATTGAAATCAGATGACAGCAGCTTGGTTGTTAGATATTACTCACTTATGGTTCAATACCATTGAGTAGTATTCTGTTACCATGCATTAGTAACTTTTTCGTGCCATAGTACTTTTGAATGAATGTCATGTAGCCAATGAACAACCAATCAAATACCTAGAATATAAACAAGTGTTGTATAAAACATATTATATGAATGATGTCTTATGTATACTGACTTTTGATTTTATTGATTGTTTGTTTTATATGTAGCTTCTCGTTAGAGCTGGTAGCAAGTTAGACATACCAGATAAAGATGGAGACACTCCTTTACACGAGGCACTGCGCCACCACACACTATCACAGTTGCGTCAACTTCAGGATATGCAAGATGTTGGCAAGGTACTTAAATTTTTTTTTTGGTCTTAATAGGTATGCCTCACTTTTTTTTCTAAACTTTTCCCATTGTGGTGAACAAGCACTTTTATTCATTTATTATTATTATCATGGTCTTTCTATCCATTTTTTCCCTTCGAGTGTCAAACCCTTTTATACACACTTTTTTTTATAGTTTCTCTCTTTTTTTGTAGTATAAAACTCAAGACATGCCTTTTCTGTTGAACTAAAGCAATTACTTTTATCACAATATGTTTGAATTAGCCATTGTATTCAATTACAAATTATTCATTCATTCATTCATTCATTTTTTCATATACCCTCTAAATGAAATTGACTATAACCAATGTTTTTACTACTTGCAGCTATTGATGGGTTTGAGTACACAGGGCACTGACAAGAAGAGCAGTGCGTCCATCGCTTGCTTCCTAGCAGCTAATGGCGCTGATCTCAATGTGAAAAATAAAAAAGGACAATCTCCTTTAGACCTGTGTCCAGACCCTAATCTCTGCAAAGCTTTAACGAAGTGCCATAAAGAAAAATACAGGTATGATTTCAGAAAAATGATCTGTATAAGAAAATTTCTGTTTGTTTTTCATATCTGCTATTTTATTTTAATAGTCTTGACCACATTACTGTTTTAAAACTAGTTTTTTTGTGCATGCGTTAATAGGTTTGTTTGTATTTAAAATATGAAAAAAATCAATGTTTAAATTAATGTGGATGAAGAGCACAGTAATGCTTTAATAAACACTTAATTTTTAAAGTAGGCAGTGATATTAATATTATAAAATAACGTGAAAGTAGTAGTCAATTTATTTGATTAAAGCAGGGGAACTGTGAACCATAGCAAAAACAACAGCACAGCTTGAAGGCCTGCTCACCTGGTTCTGGTGGTGGAACAAGTCTTCTCAGATGAGGACTATAAATTGTAGGCTCAGGTAAACAAATGACTTGTGTACACCATAAAAAAACATATCTTTTGAAGATGGTTTACTGGTCCACACATGACCCTTGTCATGGACAGATAGAAGATTGCAAGTATATAACAGTACCTTCTGCATCATCTTTTAAGACTTACGTTCGTTGGACCAAAATCAAAATAAATTGTCAAAAACACATGTTCCGAACATTTCAGTTCTTTGTATTGCGCAATCTCAAGTGTAAAGTAATTTCATCATTGAAGCTAATTTTCTTCACCTTCTTTGTCAAAAACGTGATATCAAAGTTTTTCTTTTCTGTTAAACCATTTAATCTCTTCTTGAATTTCAGATTCATTTATACAATTTTAATCCCAGTTTAGATTTTTGCCTTGCAAAATGATTTATATCTTATGACATGGTCACACCTTAATGATTTAGGCAGTATATGCTGAACGTATGAAAACTTCCCTAAAACGTTGATATACACTAAACATTTGGTGAGCTATTGATGTATTTTATATGTTGAGCATATTTATGTTTTAGTAACTATAGAGTGTTCTGGTAACTTAATGGATAACTTACAACACTTACGGAGACTAAATCATCAAAGTGTGACCAGGGCATTAACCAAATTGCATTAATGTAAATTGTTATTAATATTTCAAATGATTTTATATGTAGCAATACACCTGTACAGCAGAGTAACAATCTTGTACACCAAGAAGAAGATTCACTGGATGAGTGCATGGTGTGTTCAGACATGAAGCGGGATACTATCTTTGGACCATGTGGACACATTGCAACTTGCTCACTATGTTCACCACGTGTAAAAAAATGTTTGGTTTGCAAAGAGCAAGTCCAGTCCCGTACCAAAGTAAGTATTTATGTTTAATTCAATAAATATCAAGTAATTTATAAAATAACTGTTGAAAATTATTTTTATGGTATTATTTCAGTAGATAATGCTGAAACATCTTTTTAAAGCCCCTTCCATTAGGCACACTATGGTCAACCTTTCTTTTCTGTCCAGACAGCCTTTTTTGGGATCTATCACCCCTCTCTGTTCAACAATGTTCAAATTTAATTTTATTTAAGAACTATCTGAAAACACTTCTGTTTACAAAATTACTTTAATCTTAGTTATTTGCCCAGACTTTGATCATATTTTGGATTGGTACATCATAAATGTCTGTTTATTGTATGGATCCCAGACAGATAAAGAAACTAAAACTCACATAGCATAATAATCATTATAACTTTCTTTTTGCTTTTAGATTGAAGAGTGTGTGGTATGCTCTGATAAGAAGGCTAGTGTATTATTTAAGCCATGTGGACATATGTGTGCTTGCAGCAGCTGTGCCAGTCTTATGAAAAAATGTGTTCAGTGTCGAGAAACTATTGATAAAACTGTACCATTTGTTGTGTGTTGTGGAGGCCAAGGTAAATACTCTGATATATTGACAGTTTAGTACCATAGAACTGGACATGCATCCATCATGTTGCTTAAATCATTATTTCATGTTATAAGTATAGTTTTGTCAGATTTAGAGCTGGGAATTTTTATGGTTAATATCATTTTAACTAATATTTTCACTTTTCAACTTGTCAAGGAAGCTTTGTCAATTTGAGATCATTTTATTCTAGCATTCTCTATAATATAATCTCTTGTGCTTTCTTTTGATGTTTTTACTGATAACTAGATTAAGCAGCATCTCCCATGTGCATAATTGTCGGTTAAAGGGCCAAATTTCAGTATTGGTTTCAACATTTGACATTCTACATCATTAAAGTTTTTTGCAAGTCATGAGTAGTTTAATATTCTATTTTGTCAATTTTTCCCTTCTAAATGAAGTTCCAGCGAGAACTTTGAAACAGGCTCCATACATATATGTGTGTGTGTCTGTCTGTGGGTCTGCATGTGCTTGCACTGTTAAATTGGCTTTTTCATTTTATTTAAAATCACAAAAATGGTACTTCAACATTTCACAATGGATTTTGATTATTTTTGTTGTACATCAGAATCCACAATATTAATGCTGACCCACAGATGTACACACTCAGTGGAGACAAGATTATCCACCTTGTTTATTAGCTGCTTTTTCTATCTTTAATTTGATCATAAGCGCTTTTTTCCGTATTGGAGTACTTCGCTGAATCGTTTTTTATTACGAAACAAATGTTGCACTATGAATGCATAGCAATTAGTATTTTTGACTGACTTTCCCACCTCGGATGCTTTGCGACTGTGATATATCAGGTTAAACTTTACTTTAATCTGTCCAGTGAGATTTCTTGTAGCATTGTGATATAATTTATCTACTGGCTTATGTGGTAGTGTAGATGTTACTTGTTTGTGAAGGTTGGTCAAGTCAAGTCAGGTTACTGGTGTAGTTGGCAGTTCTCTTCTGTTTTTTTTTTTTTTTTGTTTTCAAAGTTGTAGCCTATTGCTTTATTATTGCTTTAGTTCCATTTAAGAGGAGTTTTAAGATCTGCTTTTTTGAGAGGATGATCAGTTTATCCTAGCAGACAATCTGCCAGTTTAGGAGTGACTAGCAATCATGTTTGAGGAGGGTAGATAAATGACAAATCACATTTCACTCTGGGTGAAATACAAGGAGAATGGAGATGTATTTGAAGCATACAGTTGAAGCTCTTGTAAGCGGACACATTCAGATCTGGGATAAGTGTCTGCTTATGGGAGGTGTCTGGATACGAGAATTCCAGCCAATAGGGAGATAAAGGTTGTAATATTTCATATATGTGCTTATGTGCCACATTTTATGGCCTTCTCTACACAATTGGCCTCTCAAATTTCTAGGCACTGCTTTTTATATTTTATTAAATATTGTTCATTCTCAGTAATTACAGTATAAGGATGATTTTGTACAAAAATTGTGTCCGCTTACAAGAGTACCAAATGCATTGAACAGATAGGAGGAAGAATAAACAGGTCTTTGAATTAGTGTCCATTATAAGAGGTATGCACTGATTAGATAGGAAGAACAAACAATTCTTTGAATTAGTGTCTGTTATGGGAGGTGTCTGTTTACAAGAGGTGTCCACTTATGAGAAGTGTCCGCACAGGGAGATCCAACTGTAGTTTAGCAAACTGAGCTAAGTACCATTCTCAATGACAATACAGCATATTGATGTACCAGAATATTTGAAAATGTTATGCATTTTGTGCTACACGACTCAATACTTGATTAACTTAAGTTCAAATATTTTTACAGTTGAACAGCCGGTTGTTCCAGTGCAACCAAGTAAGCCAGTTAATACTAGAACAATTCAGAATAATGCAGATATTATCAAACTTCAGCAACAACTGCAAGACATCAAGGATCAGGTAAAACAAAGCAACACAGCATTGTTGGAACACACACAATAAATATCACATATGTCTTAGGATACATTCTTACTTTAGTTCTTTATTTCCACATAACCTTCAAAACATTTACAGTAGTAAACTTGACATTGTATTAAGGCTAATTTATATTACTCATCGCATCTTGCTTCAAAAGCCATTTGACGATCATCGTATTGCTTTTGTGATGAGGTGAGTTCCTCCACAAATTTACACAATACTAGTAATCCTTATTGGCATCGTTTATTGTATTATGTGTCAAAGGGATTTTGGCAAAGGCAAATTTCAAAGGGCAAAATAATATCAAAAGCTATATTCCATTTTGATGGTACCATTCATGCCTGCTTTTTGCTTCAAAGCCATCTAACTCACTCCATTACTACCATTATGCAGTCTACACAAAACAAAACATTACACTAAAATTAGGTAGATTTCGCCGCCGAACGTTGACATTAACTTTAACCTTAGCATCGCGATAAGTTCCGCCCCTTTTGTAAACAAATCAAAATTCGCATGCGCTGGCCTTGCGTAAAACGTAACTAGCGTTTTGCCGAGCATGTTAAATCTAGAAATTACCGGTTGTTAACTCATCTTCTCCCACATATAAATAAATTATGATGTCATCTGTTAAAGTTAACGTATTTTGGCGAAAAGTACCCATAGTCATAAACATGATGAAAATATGCTCTCATGTTTGCAAATATTTCAGTGTACAACTTCATTAGTGCATTTTATTACTGGACAAAACAATCCAATGTAATACATTGTCATACACCGAGTAATTAGACAAGTACTATTATAATATTCTACACTTATTTATTGAACAAGAACTATTTATCAATGTCCTTATCCATGAAACAGAATATACTATTAACATGTTTCAACATGGGCCCTTTCCGATGGGGTATATTACCACTTATTCCCTTTGTGAAATGTCATGGGGTAATTAACCCTTGCCACTAGCAATAAACAATTCCTAAATACAGCATATGATGCACTAAATCATGTACGTATTTCACCCTTGAACATCAGCATATATTATGCCAGTGGACTAGACCCCACCCCTAGCCAAATTAGGTATTTCTAGCACCAAGCTGTGGTCCATCAATGTAATGTAATGTAGTTCGATTTATATAGCGCCTTATACAATATAGTCTCAAGGATCTGTGGACCAGATGTTACACATTCATATGACTTTCTACACCCCTAAGGGTCACGTCATGTCCTGCTGCCCGATACAGGCACTCATTCATCTGTCCACTGCAGGGGAAGTATGGACCAGTACACCGGGGTAACCCTCCTTCTCGTCTTGAAAGATGTACTTGGTTCTTTATAGTGCACACGAGCCGTATGTATGTCAACACTATTGTATGTAATGGTAAAACATTTTCTTTCTTAATTAGGCCTACACAGTTGATTTATCATTTTTCCAAAAGTGTTGATAAGATAAATGCAAGCATATATATTATGCCATTGAACTAAACAACATAATGCACTAAAATCAACAAATATCATTGGACTAAACACAATGCAATGTACTAATGGAGTATCAACATATATTTTGTCATGGGTAACATATTACTAATAATATAAACATTGGTAAAACCGTGTCTCTTTAAACAGGACTGTCTTGATAACCAAGTATAATGTAGTACAAATTGTGGACAGTTTTTGTAGAGTTTACTGGTTTCAATTCTTGATTGAATGATATGCATAAAGCTCTATGTTCTTTCTTTGGCAGTACACATGTGTGTTATACGTCATTTATTAAATATAAAGAATTTATTTTTGTTTTTATTGTCACTTTTTTACAGACATTGTGTCCGGTATGTCTTGACCGTCTTAAGAATATGATCTTTCTCTGTGGCCATGGAACTTGCCAGCTGTGTGGTGACCGAATGTCAGAATGTCCAATCTGTCGTAAAACTGTTGAAAAACGTATCTTGCTTTATTAAATGTAAAAAATTGTGAATCATGATGCAAATTATAAATTTTGTGCTATTGTCAGAATCTCAGAATTCGATTTTTAAACCAGTTTTTATTTGTGAAACAATTTAAAATCTATACTAACAGATAT
>JAOTQE010016054.1:0-10845 GCA_025631205.1 Nesometra sesokonis | reverse complement strand
AATTTTTTCTAGACATTTCATAACAACACTTGTTAGTGCTACTGGCCTATAATCATTTAATACACCTGGTTTTAGAAATTTATTTATTGGTACTATTTCTGAGGTTTTCCATAATTTTGGAACATTACAACTGCTACAACTTACAACTACATTACAACTTATGTCGAAATATTGAATCTTGTCACGATGGTGTGTATCTCATTGCATGGAGTATGCATTATACTTTTTTTCATATCAACAGGTAATCTAACATGTAAAAAGTAAAATTTTATTGTATATAAAATCCCAATTTTCAGCCCTGGTGGGTTTGTGAAACAATGTTTCAAAAAATGACTTACTGTTAAATAAAATAAAAATGTGTTCATCAATATAACTAATACTGTTATAACAATAGCTTATCTTCCATATTGTCAATCTTTAAGCATTTGCATTTCTGAGGCAATGTCAAGGATTTTTTAGCCAATAAAATACTAAATATTACATTACTCTTTAATAAATAATGTACTGTAACATACTATCACAAATTAAAAAAAAAAACAACAGACTTTGAAATTTAATAGTGAACATATAATCTTTAAAAGGTTATTTTTTCAACAAAATTTATTTATAAGAAACTAATTCAAACTGTTCATTTAGTTTTGAGATTCCTTGATCTAAGTGTCTTATTGAAAGAAAAATATCTTAAGTAAACCACATATTAATCAAACACAGTTTTGCCCTAAAGATGTTCTCCTATTAGAGGTTTTACTTTACCAAACTGGGGCAGATCCAGACACTAACATGAGTGAGGGTCCAAAAAAGGGCACTCAACTTATAAAAAAGACAGAGTATACTGTTTAACTAGCAGATCTGGACACACTAACAGTTGATCCAAAATCCAAAAGGTCCACTAATCAACTTTAAGTAAGAAAGTATAATGCATATTCCAAGCAATGAGATACATGTCATTGTGACAGGATTCAATATTTCAACATAAATTATGTCATCATCAGGAATCATTCCTGATGATGACATAATTTATGTCAAAATATTGAATCCTATCATAATGGCGTGTATCTTAATGCTTGGAGTATGCATTATACCTTCTAACAGTTGGTTCGGCACAGACCTAGAGTCAACAGTACTCTCAGCCCTCACATGAAATCCCCAATTGTTTAGAAATGGCACTCTTATAATTAGGATTGTTTACATTCATATTTGCTTACAAACTCAACAGGGCCACGCAAAATCTCAGCGAAGTCCGGACACTGCCGGCACCTGACGCTAATGCATCCACCCCATCGTAAATTTAGTTTAATATATTTTTTTCTATAGAAGCTTGTTACAAATAAATATTTTATCTTCAAATTAAATTATAATTTGAATTGTCTTTAAAATTCTATATTCATACAATCAATAAAAAAATCCACTCAATTTAATATTTACAATTCTTCTAATTAATATTAGTAAAGGTAGTTAAATTAATACCTTATATTTATTTTATTAAACATTTCTTTAAAATTTACAAAGAAAGCACATACGTCATACAGCTGGAAATAGAAATTGGAACAACATTATTTTGAATGTAAAATATGGAGACGGTACAGAATGCATATATGGAATGTTTTAGGCAACTGGAAAAAATTAAATTCTATTTCCTTGTGAAAATTGTTATCAACCCAAGATTATGCCAAAATAAGTACATTTTAACTGCATAGCAAGATAATGCATAAATATCAAATGTTGGCCAGATGTTTAAAACTTACTGATAGATCTTTACAAAATGTATTTTATAAAATGTTATCACAAATACAAAATATTCCTTAACGATTGCATGGTAAAAGATTGATTAAAATACTGTTATTTGGAAGCACTATATTAATCAAGTAAGTAGATACTGCATATTTACCATTTATTTTACAAAAACATTTCCAAAAAAGTTGGATAATTTTAATTACACTCATACATTTACAAAAAAACTAAATTCAGTAGTTCTGTGATTCCCCCAAATTTTCACACCAATCATCCAGTCTCTGGAATTTAAACTATATCTCTGGAATTTAATAATTACCAAGGCAAAAATTAATGACTGAAGTAGCAATAATAAATTTTTTCTGTAGTTTTGTTTAATGATAAATGAATTAAAATATCAAGCAAATATATGCTCATGTAGAAATCATAAACAAACCACAGAAGCAAATACTTGGACACAGATATGCAAAACTTTGGACTGTTATTTCGCATTTGCATTCGCTGAAAGAGATTGACCTTTTCCATGGTTGAATAGCCAGGTCAGGCTAGGCAGAAATTGCACCCTGTATAACTGAATTTTCAATACAAAATCAGAAAATTCTCACAAAATTGGAATCTCTGAATTGTTTGGAGTTGGGGGTTGGAAGTATAGCTTAGCCCTTCAAAATAAGAGCAGCTGATGCATTCCAATTTCAAGTGAACCGGGTAATTATACTTGTATACCATTGGTTTCTTATAATGAGTTGACAACCACATTGGCTCAACATGCATACATATGTTGGTCTGTAATCCTATGTGAACCAGGTCTTCATACTTGAAAATGACTTCACTTTGAAGAGTTGTAAGCTTGTTATCATACTTTAAGGGCCTGGGAAGAACATCACTTGCATTGTAGTTTCATCTGAACCGGGTCATAATACCTGTATACCATTGGTTTGGTGTGATGAGTTGTAAACCTGATTGGCATACACATGTTGTATATTTTGCATTGCTGTTACATTGTTTGAGAAATTGTCTGTAAAGCCATTTATCATCTGCTGCATATGTTTCTCTTGTAACTGTTGACATGTCTGTTCCCTAAAGTATATAAAAGACAAAACAAAGTAACACTAAAATGTTATTTTAATGTAACCAGTAACATACAGTACATTTCTTGAGAATTGTTCTTGTAGTTAAACCAGTAAAAAATTGTGAAATACCAATGTATAAATTTATTTACAGTTGAAACTCCCGTAAGCGAACACCTTCGGGTCTAAGAAAAATGTCCCCTTACTGGAGATGTCCGCTTACGAGCATTTCGGCCGATAGAGGGTCAAAGTTGCAAATTTATGTATACGACCTTTTGTCTCACATTTCAGGGCCATTTCAACACATTACATTACAGAATAAGGAAGATTTTGTCCAGAAATTTGTATTCGTTGTACAGAAAAATAACTCAATTTTTCGAGTTCCTCAGCAAACGAAATTTAGATTCTGGACAAACATTAAAAATCTTTGAGAATACCAAATTTAGTTGGTCCTAGATTAAATCTGAATTTAGTCTTGGACTAAATTAAGTCCACTTTCGAGAACACCAGCCTTCGATTTGATGTTCCTTACCTGAGTTTATTGAGTTTTTCACACCACATCATATGCTCTGCCTCTAATCTTGCATTCTTCTCCTTTTCTATGCTTATGTCAGTATCTGTGCATTGTGGTGTAATTTGGGACTCTACCTTTAGTTGTTCAATATATTCAACAGCTGAAAAAGTAAATTAATTATAATTTATTATTATTCATTCTGCCGTTTTGACAGAAACGTTCAATTTTATATGGAATCCACCTGCGCGTAATGCGATATTAGCTGATGACGTCACTCGCCAAGCGTGCGAGAGAATTGTTTTTGTTGTAAGTGGTGAACGCACAACAAGATGTAGCTAGGCGTAACTACCTGTTAAAACTTGGCGTTTCGCACAATTGACTAACTTTTTTTGATTATGAAGAATTACTAATTAATAAAGAAACCTACAAGAATTGCTGTTAATGTTTTGCACGAGAGAAGGAAATGGATTTTAATTTTGAGGTATGCTAGCTTAGCTAAGACTTCATCACCGGGGCGACAGGCCTAGGCCCAGGCTAAGCCCTGACAAATTGGTACTTGCATGTAAGCTATATTGAATAATAATTATAATATTGAATGCCTATTTTCGGGAGATACCGAAAAATATTGTACTCGCTGTGGCAAAATATTGCACGCGTCTTTGACCCGTTCAATATTTTGCCACAGCTCGAACAATATTTTTCGGTATCCCACTCTAAAGGCATTCAATATTACATAAATATTTACAATTCTTAATTTGCATAATAAGGTGGCAGGAATGTAGTTGGAAAAATCCAAGGGTGGCCAGCAACAATGTATGGGTGGGTGGTATAATGACTAAAAACAGTATTTTTGCCTTTGTCAGAGGCTTAGGGTGGGTGGCAGGTTGAAATTAAGCTGGGTG
Organism: Nesometra sesokonis; assembly: GCA_025631205.1. NCBI lineage: Eukaryota > Metazoa > Echinodermata > Crinoidea > Comatulida > Antedonidae > Nesometra > Nesometra sesokonis. The sequence goes on along the minus strand of JAOTQE010016054.1, from coordinate 6,631 downwards.
GAAGGTCTTAAAATAAGCATTAGGGTGGGTGGAACATTTTTAGGGTGGGTGGCCCCACCCACCTCCGCCCTGCATAATTACAGTATATCCCTGAGGTGGTTACTTTCAACTCTCCTAAATCCAACCATCCTTTGTACCGTTCACTGTGTTCGGTTTTCAAGACAGTCATGTTCACGTATGTTTTCATTGGTTTCATAAATTTGGGACTTTAACACTTTAAACATCGCAGGTGACCATAGAGTAGTCGACAAAATCCTAAATCCTGTACTTCACCGCAGGCGACATGAGTCGACTAAACTTCTATACCCCAAGAAACGTCTCGATTTTTCTAATGTGTCAATTATTCATTCATAATATGGGGGCATCTGTCAAGGTCCTTTTTAGAAAAATTTCAGAATTACGATATAAATCATTTTAGTTTTCAAAATTTTATGAAATTATTGCATGGGATATTTACAGTGCTGAATTTACACTTGAGCTATTATTTGGAAAATGATTTATCGTGCCAATTTTAGTTAGCCCGATGGAACGCCAAACACGGCATAAAACTACAGCGGTGTGCAAGTTGACGGCCTTCCGCGTCCTTTTAAAAAAGAGGATGGAGATTTCAAGTCCATTATTACAAAGTATATACAATTTTTATTTAATGTAGTAAAATATCAAACAATACAAAATATTTGAATAAACTTACAACTAAGAATATTTTTTTTTAAAGAGAGAATAGAAAATAAGAAATCAAAAATTCTTATGTAATGGGCAGGGATGACATTTTGAAAACGATTAGATTGAAATGAATTATTTCATTTCAATTTAATTTAACATTTATTGACTCCCTTCAAGCAAAATAAAAATATTGGAAACAAAAGTATAAAAAATAAAACTTAAGATCAGACTAATTTAAGAATAGTGAGAAGGGGTGAACTGTACCAGAACACACAAAAAAAACAGGACACAATAGGGACGTTACGGGACAACTACTGGAAAAAGAAAAAATTGAAAAAAGAAATCAGCTAAAAGACAAAAGCAGCAAAACATATTCCAACCACTACTAGATATTAATACTGAAAAATACAGTAGATAAAAATAATGGATTATGCTATTATAGACAATTCAGTTTTGAGGGTGAGCGTGTCACCTTTACCTAAAAAAACAAAAACAGACTCTGTAAGGCTTGACAGTACCCAAAGTGATTGGTTGCCAACTATAATTGCCATAGTACTTGTTACAGATTGAAATGTGTTAGAACTTTGCTTTAACTGTATAAAGTATAAGTTTTAAAGACTAACTTTAGCTGGCACAAAAATCATTACAGCTGGATTAGCCACAAGCCGCCAGTTTAAAATGAAACCATTTCATAGGAGAAATGGTCCCACAATCTCAGAAAGCTAATTTAAAACAATAACATTGTCAAAGAAAAGGTCTGGTTTTGGATTTCCTTTGTACAGCCAGCTATTTGTTGGTTTGTGTGTTATTGCTGGTGATATACAGTATTTTCCTTGAGATTAATGTAATTAAACAATATATTAAGCGGGCTTCCTTCCAAAATCTACCATAAAAATATCTTTGGAAATTTACCTGTTTATTAATTTTAAAATAATAATGGTTAGTTTAGTTGTAAACCTGCATTAACTCTTTAGTTTTATTCTTGAGTATAAAAAAGGTAGAAGTTATTGAACTCTTTTAGGCTAAGCCTTCACGATTTAAACTATATCTGCGCAGATGTCACCCAGGCCATTATCTTCACAGTAACCACCGGTTCTACATGCACACATAGCTTGTCATAGATTTAGACTTTTCACAAAAGCATAGCAAATACAGATTAATCCACTTTATTTTTTAGGATCCACCCAAAAAATAAATACTGTAATATTATTTGGCATTTTTTAAATGTTTGGAAGTACGATGTAAATACGACAGACCAGTATTAATAGTTTTATATTTATAAATTGAAATACCACATAGTAAAATTTAGAATGTTTTAATATTTTTGACTTTAGAAGGAATGAGCCTTTAAGATTTAAACAAACAATTATTATTATATTTAATGAACTTATATAACTGTACCTAACTACCAGCAAATTTCCCTCCATTAAAACAATTTAAATACAACTAAAGCAAATGAATTGTATGTCCATTATGTAAGGTAAGGGTCTCTCTGGGTTTTCTATTTTAGCCACTCCCAATTCTTGACAATAGCATGAAAGGTCATGGTTGTACAGTAATTCTGCTGGGTGCAGGTAAGCAGGATCACTCAGTTTTCTACCCAGCTTACAATTTATTTCAAGCTTCTTTACCAAATTTGATTCTAGGCTAATTTAAATTTGTTATCAATCTTTCAAAATTTTTAACAACTTGTTGACATTTTATAAACAAGGCAATCATAAATGATTTCACCCTTGCCTATGTTTTTTTTATCCAACATGTCATCTGAAATCTAAGTTACTGTAAACTGTACTATAGCAAATTTAGATGGCCCGCATTGGCCTAATAATATACAGTAAACAACTTTATAACCTGTGAACCTTAGGGTGAAATAAATTTTGTTTACAATAAGACTTGAGATCAAATTGATCAGAAAAAAATTCTACTGTACTTTTCAAGAAAGGTTTTTCAAGAATGGTTATAATTTGTTAATGTTATTTTAAGAACAGCAGCGAATAGATAGGCTAATAATAGATAAGACTAAGTAGGTTAGCCCTGTCTAGTTTCTAGTTTTTCTCAAGAAGAGAGGACAGTTGAAACAAAATCAAATAGACTAAAATACAGATTTCATGTGGTATGGTGGACCAGCACTAAACCTTGTAAAGTACAGTAAATTGGGCCAATAGATTGTTAAGATGGGTCAGACGGTTTACCGTGCAGACAGACAGACAGAGTTCATTGCAATTACCCTCTCCCCACTTCAGTGGAACAAGGGTAATTATCAATATAATATATAAAATCCATAAAAATGTACTAGGTCTGTATGTTTTAAAGTGAAATAGTGTCCTTTATGCAGATGTTTTTAGTATGTTTTTTAATAATTAAATTGTGGACAATTTTCTAAAAAAAAAAACAACATGTTTGCAACATCTTCAAAAGTGCATATCTTTTAATCTAGTTATCCTAGGAATGTTTCTTAGTTCAGTTTGATAATGTACCAATAAAACATTTTATTATTTTTTGACCATGAGACTCATTTAGTGGTGAAATCTGACAAATATTTTTGGAATTACTATTTAAAAATTAAAACAAAGTGACTCACCACACTTGAGTATAGTTTGCCTGTGAACTGCTTTACGATTCTCTCCATTCAATCCAGGAATGAGATTTTTCAAATCCTCAAACCTCTGTTGCACTTCAACACGACGCTCCTTCTCTGTGATCTTTTTTCGAGCCCTTCGGATGCGGACCTTGTACTGATCCTGTGATATGGCATCGAGTTCAGTGTTTGATAGTTTTCCATTCGGGGGTGTCGTATGGGTTTCACTTTGGCAAGCTGTTGGGGGAGGGCTGATAGTGGGACTACTTGCACTGCTTACACTTGATTGATCAGATATCTCCCCGGAATGCATTGTGTATATATCTTACGTGCATGGCTGTCTCAATGACACATCTGTGATAATCTTGGTTGAAGTTTTATTAATGCAATTTTAAGAGGATTGTCAAACTTAAAATGCTGGTTGAATGCTGCAAAAAAGCAAAAAAAAAAAAGATTGATATTGTGGTAATATTATAAAGCCTGTTTTCCTGTCGATCGTTGAGTTAAGGTGAGTTCAGTTTAGCTAAAAATAATTTGGGTTCATCCTACTGTATCTCAACTTCAATGATTTTCAACTCGATGCAATTCACTGTATCTCAATTTTAAGTACCACAACTTTAAAATCATCATAATTAAAATCTGCAATTTCTAAAAAATATAACAAGCAATAGGCCTAGACTTTAATTTGTACTGCAACTTCACAACAAGATCATAGTACTTCAAATTCTAGTTTATTACTAGTACCTGCCTCAGCAGGGGTGGATCCAGCGAAAGGGGGTGGGCGCCCTATTCCAGGTCTGGGTGGGTGTGGTTGCCGGTTTCGTTTTGACAAGCAAAAAAGGGATACAGTATTTATGGTCAATTTTAGACCCGAATATGGGAGGGGGCACTACATTTTGCCGACAATAGGGGGCTGGCTGCGCCACCCTAAATTTGCCCATGTGTCTGATTAAGTTTTTTTTTTTTTCGTGATGATCTTGTGACGGAGCTCTGATTAATTAGTCTTTTTTTGGTGACACTCAAATTATAAAACAATTTCTTGTAGTCGGGAGCGGGAATGGAACCCACAAGCTTATTTCATTTCTGGTTACAAGTCAAGTGGAGGCCCCATAAAAATAATTATTAATTTATCACCCTACCAAAGGATAAAAACTGATGAGGGCGGGAGGTTTTTTTTTGCAACGGACCCTCCAATGTTATTTTGATCTCATGTCACGTCCATCATTATTTTAGAATCATGCAAATACAACGCAGATACCTGCGCACAAGCCTGCAGTGAATATTTATCCATATAGGCCTATTCCTGCATCGTTGTGAGCTCAAGAATCAATCATATTCATTTATGTCAAGAAAATCCAAAGCATTTCAAGTGAATACAACAGCAAAAACAATCGTTTTAGTATAAAATGAGTAAACAAAAATTGTGATTTTCCCAAAAGTGATGTGCGTGGGGGTGATATCTAATATTTTTTTATGGGGCTTTACCTACTCGGCCAACTGACTCAACAATATTAAGAAAGTGTTATAAGCAGATAATGAACAAGAAAAACTTGTGTAAAAACAGCACTGAACCTGTAATGTTAGATTACAAGTCAAGGTTGGTCAAGGTTTTACCCACTCAGCCAAATAACACTTGACAATACAACAGACATTTAGAAAGAAATAACAAACGTTTGGAAACTAATAAAAAATAAAAATATCAATCGACGACAACTGAAGTTTTAGAAAATAATGGATTAAAACAGGAGGATGGCACAGGGATGGAGCTCATCGAGGTACGAGTAACTTCGTTTAACTTACGATGACTTTTGAAACAGGAATAAAAATAGGCTTAATAAAAACAATGTTATTTTCGCATGAATATCCGGTACGGCGGTAAAATTTAATAATTATTTCACATACATAAAATCTGGTTTTAGTTAATTATAAATTTTAGACGTTATCATGTATTGATCAATATAAGATAAAATAATTTTAGCATAGGCCTATATATAAAATGTCCCCTTTAATATCTGTAGGTCTACTAATAGCATATATTCAGTACGAGTTGTAAATGATTCACTGCCAAGTCATGTTGTTGATGCTGCAACACTGCAGTAAATGAGTTTAAGTCGAGTATATCAAAATATTGGTCTGACCACCAAGTTTCGCCTGTACGTAAAAGAAGAGTATGCAGAAATGATGGAGGGACAAATGAGCTAAATTTTCAAAGTCTTATGGTTCAAGGTAAATTCAAGGTAATATTATAAATATTATTTTAATAATAACATTAATAATGGATGGTACAATAACAATGATGAATTGGTTGCTGATCATTCCTCTCATCAGACCTAGGCCTAGGATTACTCTACTGTAAGCATACAACACCTTCTAGACTAAGCATACGACACCTTTTCCCTTCCCTTAGCCCTAGTCATTCCACCTGCTAGGCCTATCCAAAGGTAAGATACAGTTTTCACAGTATCATTATTACAACAACACAGTCCTCTACCTACTACCCCACACTCAAGTTTTCCAACAACATACACTGTTGGGCCTATAAATATAACTGAAAATCAGCTGTCGAAACTTACCAAGTCCAAACGAAAACTGGACAACAGGTGCATGAGAGCTGCACTATGAAGCACTTCGCCTACCGAACAAAGAGAACCAAAAAGTCAATAATTCTTTTGTGCACACCCCACTTACAACACCAACTTTTGGTTCCTTTGTTGTGGGTCGTAGGGGATGTCTAAAATGGCGAAAATAATGATGATGGCGTGTGTATAGTAAACACGGTTCCTGATTGGCTGAAACTGACATCACGGTGATAATCTATTTTTAGAAACGGAGTTCCTATAAAATTTTCGCGTTTTCTTGATCTTGTTTGTACACGAACGAAACAGTGGGTGTTCTGGGTAGAATTACATCTTATACAACTTAAAATGGTAACATTTATACGCATGTATCTGTTTAAGAGTAATCATATTTTATAAGTACTTTTAAATTATGCTTGTAATTATTAAAGTACACGTAGAACGACTAAAATTGCGTAGGCTAGGCCTTGTGTATCAGTAGACAGGTAGGCAATCCTAGAATCGCGTGCCAGCCGTGGGCAGTGGCCTTTGCCTGGTGTGACATTTTGGATTGATAAATAGGCCTAGGCTGGGCATAGAATTTTAATTTAGGGGAGTATTGATCCGTTATGTTAAAGATGAATACTAGGCCCCAGGAAGTATATAGAAAGTACATATTATTATTAATTATATTTTTCTGTGTATTTTAACATTAATTATGTTTAACGCGTTGACTGCCAGCGTTGCTGTGTAGGTATTTGCTGTGTGCGCCAGTGACGAGTATACTCGTCAAAAACAGTGTACCTTTATAACGTTTCTCACGACACATGCGTAC
>JAOTQE010016043.1:0-10845 GCA_025631205.1 Nesometra sesokonis | reverse complement strand
CTGTAGACAAAAATTTTCCCGGGCCCTAGGCGGGCCCTGGACCCACGCCTATTGCTATCAGTTTACTGAAAGTCTCAAACTTGTATTTGTCCAAATTTACCCCTCTTTCGAGCTCCACTGGATCTGCCCCGAAACCTCCTCACGGACCGGATGGCGAAAGCTACCACATGTCTTTTTTTACAATTTGAAGTGCCCTTTTTTTTCTGGACCCCTCAAAAATGTCTGGATCTGCCCCAGAAAACAATACTAAAGTACAGTACTTGAAGTGGAATACTGAATGTGTCATATTCAACATGATTAAACTCTTGGAGATCTGGACCTCATGGGAGACCAGTACCAATTTGAATGAGCTATCCAGAATAAAGAAAGAATAAATAAAATAAATAAAAATAAAAAATAAGCTAAATACTAGTAAATGCATTCTTCATCAACAAGATTAAAATTAGGCAACATTCATATCAAATGCTTACTAACAAAGTCATGTACAGTAGACACTAATGCATTGTATTCTCATTGACCAGCATGCTCGTTAACATAATGACACCAGCTGAAAACTGAATGAATCTTACTCATAAAAGCTGAATATTCTTTATCAACATGATTCAAATAAATGACAATATAAACACTTCTGTGTTCCATTTTTAATGATTAAAATATGAAAAAGATACATACTATGCTGACTCTAACCATTCACCAAGTCGCCAATGGCTACTGGAATTCTCATTTGGCTAAATTTCAAATATCAAAAATACATTCATCTAATATGGGTTAAGTCATTAAAATATGCTGCTGATACTTTCTTGAACAAGTCCTGGGGCAGATTGCTATCAAAGAGTCTTAACTGGCAATCTTAACTCTATGCTTACTCTAACCATTCACCAAGTCACCAATGGCTACTGGAATTCTCATTTGGCTAAAATAAAATGACATATTTTGCCAAATTGGCTAAATGAAAATTTCAAAAAGCCGTCTATTTTGTAGCCATTTTTATTGTTTTTTAAAATTGGCTAAAAAATTTATAATTTGACTAAAAAAATCGGCAACCTTTCTCCATTTTGGCTAAGAAAATATTGACCCTAGTGCAGAGAATTATGTTCCAAAAGGTATCTTTCTCATATTTTTATTCAAATAAATAATACAAAAAAAATTCATATTATGGACATGTTTTCTAACATCCAAATACACACTAGTGCATTGTATCTTCACCCACCAGCATGCTCGTTAACTTGTTGACGTACAGTATAAGTTTGAATGCTAAATATATTCGTCATCAAAATGATCAAATAAATGAGGTAACATTTCCTATAAAATGCTTGTCTAGCATAGTCAAGTAGACACTAGAATATTGTAACTAACTGACCAGTGTACTCGTTAACATAATGATATACACTCGCTTAATTACTTGACTAATAGATCTCTACAGATTAATGAGAAACCTCTCAACAACACGCAACAAGAATAATGGCACGTCTGGGAAGAGAGGTATTATGCTTAACTCGTTTATTCTCTCACAATTAAATCTCTTGTCTGGAAAACCTTTATGAAGATTGTGTATGATAAAGAAATTAGAAAACGGTTAATGAAAGGTTCACTTCCTAGTTAAATACATATTTATATGTACTGAATGCCTATAAGCTATAACTCTATCAAACAACATAATTTGAATCTTATATTTGTTAATGTTAACAAAACCATTTGAAGCAAATTTTTGCTATGTAATTTGTACCATTTTTTATATGTATACTTCTCCGTATGGAGGTTTTATGAAATAAATTGAAAAATTGAAATAAATGCATCTTATTGCCCACAATCCTACAGTGACCAGAGATCTTATCGGGGTGGTTCCCCTAAGCCGATTCGTCATTCTACATCTACATTGGTGGCTTCAACCCAGTGTCATGGGGCCAAACAGTTCCCCAACCCCTTCCTGATGTCAGGGTTTCCGTGGATGCCTCCCTTTCCAATTGAGGTGGGTCTTCTCCCAACCACGTAACGGGTGTCGGGGCCCTGGAGGAGTCGGTTTCTCATATAAATGTTCTAGAACTTCTTGCTGTCTCCCGCATCTTACAAGTCCTTGTAATGCAAGTCCAAGAGAAATCAGTCCTACTGTAAGAGTGCTGCTATACAAAACCTTAATAATAACATTACAAAAATGTTGTATCTTTTAAAAATAATTATAAAAACCAAAATAATTACTGTTACAATTTAAGTACAAAGATATTTTAAATATGAAACAAAGAGATAAAATTCACATTAACTTGAAAAAGGATACATATCTTCTGTTCTTCCTCAATTGAGGTAAACAGGATTTACCAGAAATAAATTTGACTACGTATGTTTAGTTTTATTTTTATGTTATTAGCACTGGTATCAATATAATTTCCCAGCATGGGATGAATAAAGAAATTCATATAAAGTATCTTGCAATATATACTTATACTGTACATGAGACAAGCAATGAGATACACGCCATCGTGACAATATTGAATATTTCGACATAAATTATGTCATCATCAGGAAAATCATCCTGATGATGACATAATTTATGTCAAAACATTGAATCGTGTCACGATGACATGTATCTCATTGCTTGGAGTATGCATTATACAGGTACTTTCTTACTTGAAGTTGATAAGTGGACCTTTCGGGTACATGAGACAGGTAGTAGTTAAGTAATTACGGTAAAATAATGCGCATGACCAAGAATTATACAGTACATTAACTGGAAAAATTCCCAAAAGACTTGTACAGTACATGTAGTTAATTTATTAAGTAATTAGTAGCTTAATATTATTATTTTATACAATATGTTCTTGTAAAGTACTAGTATCTTTACAGTACACAGGGATGTTGCTAGAAAACTTCAAGGGTGGGCTAGCAACAATGTATGGGTGGGTTGTATGATGATTAAAAACAGTATTTTTACCCTTTTCAGAGGCTTAGGGTGGTTAACATGTTCAAATTAGGCTGCGTGGAAGGTCTTAAAATATGCTTTAGGGTGGGTGGAACATTTTTAGGCGGGGCCCACCTCCGCCCTGCATAATTACATCCCTGAGTACATACTGTAAATGAGCCTCGTAGTTAGGTAATTATGGTAAAATAAAGCATGTGACGTAACATGCAAGAATTATACAGCACATTAACTGGGTAAATTCCCCAAAGATTTGTAAACTATAGTTGGTTTCTAATTTCATGACACTGCAAGTAATTTCAATAGGAAACAATATTAATTAAAATATTAATTAAATTCAATTCAACTTTGAAACAATGCACACATAATAATATTATAATAATAGCACTTACACAATATATAATAGTTTTATTAATATTGAGAGGACAAAGCAAGCTTAATCTCTAAAAATAATGTTTACCAATTACGATCTTATTAGCAATGTTATAAAGTTCATCAATTATTTCATATACTGTATTAGTCATTATAGTAAATATTTAATCTGAATTTGATTGTTACTAATATAAGAACCATTGTTTATATCCAATATGTATACAGTATACAAAAAAAAGGGGGCCAAAATCGTATTTCAAATAAAAAAGATAACCTGTATATTAACACTATACGCTGACTTGTATCCCAAGTGCATAGTAACAACAAAAAGGAATTGAAAAAAGGTCATAACACCTCTCCGTTTTTGTTTTTGTTTTTATAATAGATTCTATATTACAGATGAATGTATTCTATATATTTAATAACTACATAATTCGTTGAATAAAATTTATTTACACCATTATGTTTGATTGATGGAATGAAATAAAAGTGGGTGAAATCCCACAAAACAAAACAAAAAACAGTAGCAATTATTAAGAGTAGGGCAAAGCCTAAATTTAAACTCTAATAATGCTTACCAATCTTATTAAAACTGTTATAAAGTTCATCAAGTATCTCGTTGTATTAGTCATTATAGTAAATAATAATTAGTTAGCACAGGTTGTTAAATAAAACACAGGTGTTACTTTGTCAATATAAATACATTAAACAGAATGTATACTGTATGCATGCAATATTCATCAAATCAGATCGATCAAATATTGTTATGGCATAAGCTCATGTCTAATGATAAGGGATGTGAAAATTATTCAACTGCAGTTGCTGTAGTAATCAATTGTTCTACTGCACTTTACTCCAGTAATTCTGTTACATTGTTTTCTTTGGTGATTTCACTGGTACAAAAGGTATCATCCTAACATGTAGTTTTCAGTAATTCTCTTTCAGCTACTTAGTTGTAAATGAATTACTGCAGTAACTGTAGCAAGATAAAGATGTATTGTCACTTGAAAAATGAAAAAAAAAAAAGATTTTGGAAATAACTTGCTAGTTTCGAAGAAATATAAGTTATGAACATGAAACTAGAAATTAGCGTATTTTAAAATTATTTATCCCCAATATTACAATGTTATATGCTAAAAATCAGCCAAAAACCACAAAAAGGCTAGAATCCTCTTAGATTTTTATAATCTTTCAGTGTAAAAAATGTAATTAAACAATTTTTATATATACTAATATCTATTCTCAAGTTCATAAATTTGATGTTACTTTATTATGAGCAAGTTCCAAAATTAATGTCATTTATTTTTTGGTCATTTTCAAGTGACAATACACCTTTAATTTTGGCATGGCCCTTAAGTGCACTTTCTAAATTTATGAAATATTTACATAATTTGTCTTATTTCTGTTAGGTATACCCACCAAAACCAGTGAAGTAACAAAACCCGAGTTTAGTGTAATAAGGTCTAAAAAAAAATACCTTGTTTGCCCTCACCTAATTAAAACTAGGAACACACATTTTTTTGTTCAAAACCTTTGACATTGTGCCACAGGTATTCAAGTAAAATGATGGAATATTTGCATTATTTACTTCAATGCGCGAATATGTGAGATAAACTTCACAACAGGCAACCCAAAAATAGGTGATTCTCCCAAATTATACACAATTCCTTGCAAAACAACCCCAAATTTTCAGTAATTTTATTTTTAATATATAATTGCTACAATTTACTTTTTGTTTAAATTTGACAAATGCGTGACAATTCAAGACATGCCTTTAGTGAGATTTCTTGAAAGAAATAATGATGATATATGCATGAAACATTCAAATTGCGTGTCCCTTCTTGAGACTCAAATCATTATTTAAAATAATTCGATCCGACAATAAGATGCGGAAAGCTGCGCACAATATAGATAAAAGAAAGTTAATCATTAATATCTTTGTGCATGCGTTCAAGCATTAGACTAATATTATTATTTGAAGTATACAACTAAATTTAAAGTGACTAAGCCAAAGCTAGCAGCAGTACGGTAGTCAGTCAGTGTTACTCACCAACTGTTCTTGCACTAGCCAGCAAAACCGGGCTAATAGCCATATTCTCCAAACGCTAGTATGTAGAAGGCGATTGAAGTGCAGCTACTGATCAAAAGCTATACAAGCAAGATCAGCGACCGTATGAAGGGATTGTGCTTCAAGCTTACTTTTATAGCGTTAATATCACCTGCTATGCAAATTTCACATTTCTGCGACTACGCCTGAGGCGAAAGTCGCCGAGCATAGTAGCTTGAGGTGTTATTCACAATTTTCATATCATACAATTAAAAATAATATATTTGTATACAGTTTTAACAGCGAAGTAAGTGTATTTATAACGATATTTTATTTCAATTTTAATGTTAATATATTACCAGTTGATAATTAGTTGTTTCACATCTCGTAGATATTTAAAGTAACACCCATACAACAATGCTGGTTATTAGAAATTATATGGAAAGAACAAAACGGAAATAGTCACAAATGTGCGTGACAAGACTGACAGACAGACAGACTGACAGAAATTTTTAAAAAACTGTTTATAGAGACTAAAAATACGTCTAAAAATGATAGATCTGGAGATTGACATGCAATTACTTGTTACCAAATGCATTTTACATTTCTTTGGAATTTATCAGCTGACTGCATTGCCTTTTGTTTGTCATGGTTTATCTTTTGTTTTTTGTGAAAATTGTATCATGAATATTTGTTAAATGGTATAAGATAATGAGGTTCTTCCATATGGTACACTAGAAGTACATACTGTACAGTAGTACTGTACAAAGGACTTCACATCTTAATTAAGATCCATATGGTTCAGCAGAAGTGTCCAAGGCAGATGACACAAAGAGCATTTACACCTTTCATAATTAGAGAAAAGGGGTAAATTTATCAGTTAGTTTATAACGTACATGTCTCTATGTGCCTTTGAAATTTTAATTTTAATAGCTCATTGCAGAGCTACTCACTTAATAAAATATGACAGAAAGAAGAAGAATAAAAAAAAAAGATGATTGTGACATAACAATAGATGATCCACTTATATTGCAAAAATTACATAAATGACTAGTACATCAACTGGTACATTTCTATCTAAACAAAACTGCAATACGAAATAAATAGACAATCTGAATTCAGTACTAAGTTATGTTCTTTTGGTTTAAAAGTCTAACGTACTGAGAAATAAAGAGCCAATCCTATTTCCTGACATATTTCCACTAACAACACATTACAATAATTATTAATGTATTTTGTTTCCTAGTACCCAATACGTAGGCGCTCCTTTTCCTTGAGCATATGGAATTTTTGAAACATACCATAGACTATTATAACTTGTTTTTATAATGTAATATGTTTTCATAATAATGTCTTTAAAAAAGTAGTATTTTTTCAGACTTGTTTTCTAAACAATTCACTAGCCCACTTGGTTCAGAAGACTATTTACTAGACCAGACTAGTTTTTACTAGACATGGGCCTAGCACTAAATTGAGCCCTGATTATGGGCCTAATGTTGAAAATGTTTAGTTTTTTAAGCCCACCTCAGCACTACCCATACTACGGCATCTTCAGGTTGTTCCAGTAAAATTGAATGGACCATATTTTTTTTTACACTCAATGTTTTATTGAATTTATAAAATAAAAAAAAAAAAATAATATAAAATAAAATATTAATTTTAGGCAGTTCTAAATATTTTACCAAGTCTTTAATAAGTACCAATTAGTCTCTTTAGCTTTGTTCTCTCTATCCTCTTCCCTCCCCATCCTCCCAATATAAAATGATTTCTTTGTATTTTGTGTCACTGATTTTTTTTTTATTACTGACTATTTCTGTACTTGATTGTATTATTTTATATTAATACAACAAATTATAAATCATTTGACAATAAAAAACAATGATGTGAGTAAATTTTATACACTGTCAAAGGATAAACAATTTTTGAAACCTTTATTAAACTTCAAAATACATTGCTAATAGCTACTGTTTAAACAAAAATCACACCACTATTCAACGTATACTGTATTTGATACAGTACTAGGTTTACAGAATAAACAATAGACAAACAAAATTTGTCTATGATTTCATTTTGAATAACGTGTGAAAGTGTTTACTGTGAATACGTTGATCGGTTTTTATGCGTGAATAAAACCAGTGAAGCGTGTAATTATACAGACTTGATTGAAATTGTATTTTAAAAACAAAATTTAAATAATGATATAAATGGGCATTAATTTGTATTAGAACTAATGTAGATGAATGCTTTCATTAATTTAAATAAAATCAATGCTGATTGCAACATTTCCATAGTAATTAAACAAGATTGGTAACAAAACATTATGAATAATATTAATAAAAGCCTTGTAAAAGATGTTTACATCATCATATACCCTCAATAATCATTATTACAGATAAATAACAACCTGGAATGTACTGATTATTGGCATCAAGTTTTTTGTGAAATATTGTTATGAAAACAGACCACTCTCTTAACAATGATCAAATCAATGTTTTTTTTTTTCAATATAAAAATAATTCAAATGAAGGTAAATGTAAAATGTTTGCTACTGTAATACTTAAAATCATAAGCTTATGATTTTTTAGGTATAATTTTCTATACTTTTGTTTGAATGCAGTACTATTTTTTTGTAATTACTGTTAGTGTTAATATTTATGATCTCTGTTTCTGTAGGTTTTTTGAAATTGAAAATAAATTAAAAAAAAGTTTAGAAATAGGAAAGACAAAAACATGTTACAATATAGAGTCACTTTTCCAAAACAGGCAACTCTACAGACAGCCCCCCTTGTTCCATTTTCTTTAGATTTAGAATGCCTATCAATCCACAGGCATAAGTTGAGAAGAAGCTACATGTTAAGGCTCAATCAAGTAGATTTGAAACCTAGTTTACTAAGACCCCCCTCAACAACATCTATAGTGGTACTAAGAATAGATGAAAGAAAAGAAATTTAGGTGGTACGCTTTGAAAAAAATAACATCTTAGTATATAATTACCCTGCCTGTTGATGTTATTGATGCCTTAAGGTTTATTTTAAATAATGAGTATATTTTCTTATGTATATTTGTAGAACATTGCTGACCAAATACTTGGTAGTATCTCCTGATATTGGGTTAACCCTGTTAACTACCTATATCTACCTTGTCGCTACAATTATCTACCATGTTAACAGAGTTATTTTTTCACAGGGTAAACTATGTGTGACATACCTAAATAAAACAAACTTGCCTATTCTCTCTGAATACGAGAGAACAACTATTGTAATCGAAGAGATATGGTAAGTCATACAAGTTGGTTTCATATAGGTTAACACTTGGAGAGACTTTACAGTTACTCTATTTCAGGGATGGATCCATGATTGTATGAAGAGTTGGAGGGGGCATGTCAATGGATTCGGAATCAAACTTGCAAGCAAATAAAGTGTTTCACTTATTTTTCACATTTTTTTCAGACTACTGTATTACTGTATCTGTTATAATTGTCTGCAATTTAGTATGTGAATGAATTAATTAAAAACATTACCATGGGTATTGGGAAATTAAAAAGCCCTACCTCTTAAATGTCCAATTCATTAGAAAAGATGCATAGGGTGAAACTTGGACAGCTACCCCCTCCCCCAGACAATCACCCCCGGACAATTACCCCAGGACAACTACCCCCCAGGACAAGTACTCCCTAGGACAACCACCCCCCGGACAACTACCCCCCAGACAACTACACTCCTAAGACAACTACCCCCTAGGACAACTATCCCTGGACAACTACCCCCCTAGGACAACTACTCCCTAGACAATTTCCCCACTAGGACAATACCCTAACCCTAACCCTAAAACTAACCTAACCCTAACCTGCTGGTGGGTTAGACAGACAGACAACTACCCCCCGGGGGGTAGTTGTCTGGAGGGTAGTTGTCCGGGTACGGCATAGGGTATATGAAAAGCCCTCTATCAAGCTAAAAATGTTAGCATCTTAAAAGAATATTGATTTTTACTTGGTGGAACTGACTCAAATAGCTACTTTCTTCTTCTTCTTCTTGTGGACAAACCTTACAATTGCTACACATGAGTGATCACATGAAATACATGCAATACATCAACAAACACTAGGCCTCATCCACGTGTTCTCAGTTCTCCATTTTCTATTTTTAAAATTTTTTTTATTTTATGCTTGTATAACATTTAAATTTCCTTTTATCTAGATATAAAATTCCAGGAAAAATACTGTAGCATAAATCTATTTTTAAATTAGCAGTAATTGGAATTATAAGAACCAATATTTTGTTAATATAAATTCTTATTTCCTTATTTTATTATAATTTTTCGTAATTGGATAACCTTTGTATTAAATAGAATGGTCTATAACAAACTAATGTATTACTGTAACAAACCACAACACTATGGAATGTTTTGCAGGGCTCACATAATCGGTTGTCCACAGCCCAAGGGAACCACAAATTTACATCGGGCAACCAAAATAAATTAGGAGTTGTCCCGATGGGCAACTAGGTCTTAGCTCATGACCGCTTGTCAAATCATCATGGCCCCAGCAAAATTTGTTAAGGCCTTTAGAAAAAGCCTCTTAGAGCCCTATCGAAAAAGATAAAATAGCAGGCTTTACAATTTTACAAGTCAATTACAACTACAATTAAACTGTAGGGCAACTAGAAAAATGTGAGGGAAACCATATTTTAGACCTTGACAACCTGAAGAGCAACCAACTATTTCACAATACTGCGAGGTCTGTTTGGACTAGTCAGTCAGGAACTTTTTATTTAGTACTACACACAGGGAGATTAATTATTATTATCATAGCGGGTTCACACTCAGAATTCATCGCGATATTATTAAATTAATATTATCATTGTAGTCAAAATTTTTTTAAAAAACAAATATTTAAAAATGCTGCAAGGTTTGTTTGGGTTAGTCAGTTAACTTCCTAGTAGGACACAAAGGCAATTCTATTCTATTGTAACATATTGTTACATATTTGATTTATTCAATTTATTTATTTAATTTAGTTCATTTTATTTATTATTTATTCTTATTATCATCATAGTTAAAATCATCAAGATTATGATGATGATCTTATTATAACCATCAAAATCAACAATAACGTCATCTTATCAAAATCATCATTTATATCATAGCTAAATGACTGTAATTGTTTCGCAGCTTATTTCAACCCATCACTTTTAAATGTCCAGGCATCAAGTAATAAATTTTGGATAATTTTCATATTTTATACCTTAGGATGAAATATTTTATGGCTTACAAACGTGCTATGGTACATCTGGCTATGTGATAACAACACCTTCGTACTCTGTTAAACATCATTATTCATTCTATGTAATGATCATTACTAAACTTGCCAATAAATTTGCATTACTACACAATTGTACATTAATATTAATACAATTTTTCCTTTGAAAAAGATAAATTATAGTACTCGGTTTAAGTTTGAATTTGTTGTTAATTAATTTTGTTTTATATTCAATTATAAAAAAAAATGTTTGAAAAG
>JAOTQE010016032.1:0-10845 GCA_025631205.1 Nesometra sesokonis | reverse complement strand
TGTTCGTGCCCCCCACCCCCCACAAATTTTCCAAAAATACTGATTTTGAGTTTAAAATACTGATTTTTGTTTGAAAAGTACTGAAAACCATTTTTGAAACTTGGCATGTCTGCTCTATTCATGGTCAAGACAGGTTATGTTTGGAATTTTAATGGCAATAGCTAACAGATAGGATCAGAGTATATATGTACCTGTCAGACCTGTTTACTACTGTACTGTATTTTTTGACACAAAATCATATTAGAATCCAGAATTCATGTGGTAAGGCAGACAAGCACCAAAGCTCAGGAGGACCTAGATACAGTTGGTTCTGATATTGTTTGAAAGTATGAAGTAAATTGTCCCAATAGTTTGAGATACTGTCGCAGACAGACACACACACAACATTCATTTTGTTTTGTTTTTCAAATACTTTGGTTTAGAGAGTAGTCAATTTTATCTAGCCTACTGTATGTTTACATTGATTTTATTAGACCTTCATTTAAAAGGCGCGTGATCGCTCTCGTGCTCCTTCGCGCTCCTGAAAACTATCAAAGGAGTGCGAAAAGTCGCGCTCCGTACTCATTAAACTGTTATTAATATTATTACATTTACAATTAATCGGAAAAACCCTGGCGAAAAAATAAAAATAAAAATTTTCTAAACAGGTAAAAATAATGGACGTTACCGGCATGTGTAGTGATGATTGTGTTAGCTATAAGTTTAGTAAATTGTTGTGTAGAAGTTAAATGTATGGCTTGATGATTGAAATGATCAATGAAAAAAGAAATGAAACAACATTCTCTAAATCAGAACTTGAATCAGCATGACTTGCTCCCTCTTATTTTATTTTTTTGAGAATAAAATATAAATAAGAATAGGCCTAGCCCTGTGATCCCGTGCAATTAAAATTTTTACCAGCATTTTTTTTTTATAGTGCAAAAAAAAAACCATTAATTACTGATATCTTCAGAAAAAAAAAAATTGTGACTAGCTGATTGTTGTTAACTGAGATTCTGTAGCCCCAACAACCTGTAACAGAGGCAGATCGAGATATTCCTAAGGGGGTAATGGTACCAACAGAGATCCATTTTACAGAAAGACTGGGCTGAGTTTGGGTTCCCCCTCCCATATAAACATTTTTTAAACAGTCGAAATGTGGGGGTGGGATGTTTAGGCACGTGCCACCGTAACCCCCCCCCCCCACCTCCCGATCCGTGGTTGTGTAGTATCATCGCAAATTTTCAGGAGAGGGTATAGAGCTCCTTAATATTTTGAGTAGAGCTATTCGTAGCTTTCCTCTTATTTCTTTAAATGAAGGTCTGTTTTATGATTTCAAAAAAATCCAGTTTAGCATAAAATTAGGTTTTCCGATTGTTGGTTTTAGGAGAGTTGATTGAGGTACATGATTACCAGAAAATAACATTTCTCAAACTAAAGTACAATAAAACAATTGATAAACCAGTAAGTATAGCAGGAGTACTTGAGGCAAGATTATCAGAGTAGTACGTGTAGCCTAGTATTTGTACAGCACAGCTGCCATTGTGTACAGCATAGCAAGTTTACTCAATATGCATTCTTTTTTTACTGTATTAATTTGAGTATGGTTGTGTCCACTTTCAACAATTAACCTACGCACTGTAAAAGCCATTTTTCACGTACAAGGCAATTATAAGTTTCCCTAACAAAATAATTAGTATTTACAAGGCGTTAGTAAAACCGACCAACAATGTTTTCTTGCAAGCACACGGAGTGAATAGCTGTGCTTTGATTGCGGTATGTGTAACCGTATGATTGAACAAGCTGATGTAATAGGGAGGATAGCGGATGATCAGTGTTTGCAAGACATGCTGAATTGGTATTGACTATGTTACACGACCCACTATTATCTCTTGTTTGTTGTTCAAGTGCTGTGGTAAGAGCGCTAGCGGATCAAATAACAACGTACAAACTCTTTTTTAGACCAGACAAAATAATATTTGAATAAGAGAGTATCGATTTATTTTGGACTGTAATGGATTTTCTGATGTTTGATGGTGGGTTTGGATATTAAAACAAAATTTTTAATTAATTGATAATAAATAAATCAAAGAGTAATATTAGTTAAACATTAATTTTTTAAATTTAGATTATTTATCACTCATGCAGAAAAAGTCAAGTTGATTGGTCAGTTTTCCACTTGCTTAACAATCTTTATAGAAAATAACAATTAATCCATTATGGCGCCGGGGGTTTCCGGGATGTGCCATTCTATTGTTTTTCGAGGGATGTTCTTCCGTGTTCGGAGAGAACAGGCATATATGTCGATCTTATGTAGGTAAGTATCTCACTCATAGACTACCAACACCACTTCTGGTTTGTGTAATTTTTTTTGAAGAATGCCCTACAAAATTTCATGTTCATAGGACTACCATAAATTGCCTAGACAAGTAGATTTTTTTTCTGAGAATTTTTCTATAAGAACAATATAAAGAGGGAAAAAAAATGCTAGAATTCGTAGAAATTAAGATCCCTTAACTGCATCAAACATCAGGAATTATTAATAATCACTTGACTGATACATTAAATTAATTTTTCGCAGTCGGCGAGTTGGTTGATAACCAATGCACCAGTGTCCTCATCTCACTGAATATTAACTTGATGAGCAAAAAAAAAGGTCAGTTCGCCCAGGTTGGTGCTATTGAGAGAAGTTATGCTGAAATTTGGTTCTTTTAGTGCCATTTCAATATACGTTTTGACATTATTTGTTACGTTTTATGGTTTCCCTTATGTACATTTTTATTTTCGAAATTAAATTTTAAAAAGTAGGAATTCAATGATAAAGTGGTAGGCAGGTCCAAAAAGCGGTAGCCTACTGCCAAAATCGGTAGGGTTGGCAGGTATGCTTACTATACCTATTTGAAAAAAAAAATGGTCAGGTGATCTACTTCAGATTATGTAATTGTGAAAGACTGACCATGAAAAACTATAGTATGATTGAAAAATATTGTACTCTTCTTTAACTCTTACTAATTTTCCCATACACCTTAGTTGCATTTAGTATTAAAATTGTTACTACGGTATGTGATTAAATTATTAACAAGAATGAAATGCTATGCAACCTGCACCTTTGCAGCATCCCTTTTATTCAGTTTTCTCTAGGCCCTACAGCTCGGTTTATATACAGAATCCACTTTGGTTTCATGATTTTGGGACGAAATGCCCAGGTTAGCATGAAGTTTGTTTTTGTGTATTTTGGGTTTGGGATAGTTCATAGTACATAGAACACTGTTTTTACATAGCACGGTATCAGACAGTGTACGGAAAATGAGGATTCGTAAAATCAAGTTACAGTCAAATTTGTGCCGACTTCTGCCCTGTGTACATAGGCCTAGATTAAAAATAAATGCGGAAAATGCATGAAAGGAAAAAAATCTCCTCGCCACAACTATACTTCAATATAATAGGTTTATTAATTGAGCATATTAATTTTTAGGCCTAGCGCCGTAACCCACTACTGTACAAGGAAAATTTACATCATGTTTAGATCCAACATGGAGAGACAGCTTCTGTCGATGATCTTTGATCATTTTGCCGAACTACTTTATACATTGATTTTGAATGCAATAGCCTCAAAATTATATTGTTAGAACAAATAAAACTTTTACAATGAGTGAATATGGTAGATAAGTTAGGAATCGTTTTCGTGAAAATTAAAATGTTTTTCGAACTGACGCATATTGTTGCATGACTAGCATGCTACTGTAGGCCTAGTCTTGATGCTGTCATAAGCCTAGGTTATTAATGAACTGGGAGCTATCCAGACCTGCAGTTTACATGTTTAAAAATGTGGATTTTAGAAGTAAATGAAACAAATGTCCAAGAATTATTATTCATAGTAAAATAGTAAATTTTGTTGTATGTAATTAAAATAAAATTATTAATAACTTCATTGACCATTACAGGCGTACATAAAATTGAGAGACGTAATAATTGGGTTCCACTCTATTTTTCTCTTAATTATTTTACATTTGAAATGTAATTAAATTATAGATTAAAAATGTAGAAGAAATAGATAATTGGTTGTTAATTATTCTTGCTTTGTTGCAGTAATGAGACGTAGAAAACGATTTAGAAATGAAAGAGCCTTTGACCTATTGTAAATGATGAATTCTTTCTAATACCTACCACTTCAGAGAAACATACGGCAATCAGACCTGGTCTGAGTGGAGACAAACAGATTATAAGGAGACCATCAAGCAATGTCTTAGTAGGGATTGAAATAACAAATATATTATTGCTCAATTTAGAGTGGATTTTGAAAGAAAGGAAACATGATTTTCTTAACACTTGTCCAATTTTAACCCATTTACCATTCAATTGACTATGTTTGAAGATGAAGTAAGGAATCTGTTGTCGATGGAGAATACCTACAGTGAGGTGTATGATGCATGTTGTAATATTAATATTGTTTACCAATATTACTAGATTGACTCATTTTAATAGAAACATGGAAGATAACTCTCGTACCTTCCTTTGTTTAATTTTATTCCATTTCCTTTTCCATTTTTCACAATTTTATTGCCTCTAAGTTAGCAGCCAGCTTCAATTTAACGTGAAAGCAACTACCGGTACTGTACTACATTACACCAGCAGTTGCTTTTCTAAGAGATGGATGTAACTACCCCCAGTAGGTGATTCAGACTTGAATTGAGTGAAGGGGAAATATGCAAAGCTAATGAAAACAATAGCATTACAAAATAAGAGGACATAGTCAGACTAAGAGTAATTATGCTAGTATAAAATCAAATGCAAAAATGGTATGTGGATTAGGAGTGTAATTTCAAACCAGCATTCCTGAAATGTGTACAGCTAGTAGTAAGTAACATTTTTGAAAAGGCAAAATAACAATAAACAAAGTAGTCTACAAGAAGGGTTTGAAATGTCACAATGATAGTGGATACCATAGTTAGAAGGCATGAAGGAAGTTAGCAGTACTGTTGTGGGGGGGGGGGGGAACAATATCAACAGCAGAATTCAATGAACACTGAGGGCCTGTTTCTACCGGAGAAAAAATATTGATGAAAATCATTTTTTTTCTAAAAAATTATTTTCAGGTGGTAAAAACAGGACTGGCTCGAAAATAGTGATTAAAAAATATGTTAATAACTAACACGCTAGGGATTGAGGGTCGGATTGGCAAATAATTGATTTTTAGCGAAAAACAAAAATAGCAATCTCTTGAATATCAAATTATCAGTTAAATAAATTTAAACAATAAAATTGGAAGAAGTTTGGTGTGGGACTTTTATTTTGTAAGAAATATTGCTTGTTGAAATTGTACTGTAATTTGACCTCATCAACAATCATGTAATTAATGTCATCAACTTAATTTTAAAGTTAGTCTGAACTGCTTGTGATCTTAGCAAATGGATATAATAAAAAAAACCCCAGGTTTTTTTTATTATACGAAAACAGCCTAACATAATTCCTACAAGAAGAACGTAATGAGTCTTGGCAAAGGACACAATTAAAAAAATAATGTTGAGCAGGAGCCTTTGAGATGAACCAGAAGTCCTCAAGAGTTCAGATCAATCCTAGAAACTTCACAACTGTACCACATACTTTTAAGAGTAGGCTGAAACTATATAGTGGGAATACACATTGGATAGCTAAACAGTTTAGGCCCTAAGTAGTATACCAGTGTTGTTGAAGTTAGTGTTAATCAGGATCACTTCCTCTCTTATTGGATAGCACTTAATTCTTAATCAGTTCTGTGTATTTTCACACTAATTGGCTTAGTGTCACTCATGCAATTGCTCATGGGTTTTTAAACCAGACAAAGTTATTAGTGGCAGTTGAAAATGTTCACTATAAAAGACTTTTTCAAATTAGAGATTAATACAAATAAATTTAAAAACAGCAGGGATGTAAATTTGGCAGGACTACCTGCCATCAGAATTTTCAACCCACCCTTGAAGACCTTTGACCTACCATCCAACCTATTTTTAACCAATTCCTACCCAATCCTTAGAAAAGCATAAAATTATGTTTTTTAATGTACAGCCCGCCCTTATATTGTTACCACCCATCCTTATATTTCCAGAATCCCTGATACATGCTGGTATATTCTATACTTTAGTGTAAAGCACTGTGTCTCATTTGGCTTTTTTATTCAAAGCATCAAACTTATAACATTTAAAATTTTATGTTTCAATATAGTTTTCTCTAATTGAGTGACACTATGCTTTGACGGTTAACATGCCTGTGTTCAAATCCCAAGGTCCTGGGTTCGAACCTGGCTGGACACGAGATTCTTTCCCACGATTTAATAGCACCCTTGCATTAAGGCCTAACTTGCGGTACTCTGTGCGTTTCAGTGGTGGGCTCGGCCTGGCCTAAAGTTGAAAACCTTTCAATATTTTGCCCCCTTTTACAGTGCAGGGCCGGGTCGAGCCCGGGCGTAGTGTTGCCATGGCGATTATTTGGAGACGCGCTGGGTTCAAAATGCAGAGGTACGTAGCTAGTGCGGCATGGGCTTTTTGTAATAATTTCCCAGTATACATTTGATGTTAAATCGCAACAGTCTGTATACACTGCCAACTCCATATTTGCCTGTTACTGGTTCATCGATTTCTATGCAAAGAAAACAAGAAGAATATTGAAGATGATGGCTACGAGTGGTTTTAGGAGGGATCGCCACTTAAGTCAAAAATAAAATGAAGAAGTTAAGGGAGAGTTTTCGACACCATATTCAATTTGGTACCGTATTTGGTCCAGCTTGCGTTTACAGTGAGAAAAGGCCGGGTCGGGGCCAGCCAAGATTTCCCTCCAGAGGTGGTCCAAATACGCGGCCGTTTTTGGCAACACAATTGGTCTTTTGAGTACCACAATTTGTCTTTTGAGCATTTACAGTGACAATTAGGTCAGGCTCGGCCCGGACTCGGCCTGGCCTCGCCCATCACTGTAAATGGAATCTTAGAGGCATGCAAGTGACAACACATCTAGTAGTAAAGTATAAAACAAAAGTGACTCACAGAATTAAAAACCATCAAGAAAACATCATTAATGTAAATTACTATGCAAAATCAATTTAAAATTCTTGTGGGAGTTTGTGAAGGTTGCCTTTAAATTCTAATCTTTAAATTATTAATAGTACTTTAATATCAAATTACTCATAATGTAAATCTAAAAAAATGTAACATTGTTTTCAGTTTTTTTTTGTTTTTTGAAGAGGAATCTTTCCGTGATAAAGTAATTTATTAGATTCATCCATCCTCTGAGTACAGTAGCTGTATTAAAGGGACATACCATATATTTTGGTGTACAAGTCTCATCTTTGTATAAGACACACCCCGATGTTCTTTGTATATTTTCAGCTAAAATTGTCTTAGTCTTAATCTTTCTTAGGTCGAAGTATTATTAAATTGAAATTTTAAAAAATTAATAATTCTTTTTAAATTTGTTTTTTGAAGCGTAAAATGTATCATTTTAAAGTCGACAGAGGCCTTTGCGTATGAAATTTGAAGCCTAAAACGTGCAATGCACGAAATGGAAATCCCATTGTTGCTCTCTCCACTCACAACAACCACAATATTTTAATTTGTGTTACTAAAGAATATACCTAAGTAGCGATGGCATTTGTCAAAAACTGTGTGTATAACAAATTGTGAAGTGGCTATCTCATAACACATGACGTTAACCAAAAAAATCGGTTGAAATACATATTGAATTTAGCTATGATCATTTTTAAAGCATTACAGTAGTAAACATCTTCCTTAGTCTTAGACCCCATTTACACTTACGATTGGGTTCTGGGCTGGCCCAGGGTCAACCCACGATTGGGTCCAAATTTAAATGTTTGGGCCCGATCTAGGACATTTACACTTACGTTCGAAGAGAGATCCAATGTGTATGTAAAAAATGTGTATGCCTATGCGCTACGCAATGTTGCGCTACGGTTTACTGCATAGGCTGTAACTCATTTGGAACACCTTGCAAGGTGGTCTGAATTTGGGCCGCCCCTGGGTCTGCCCAGGGTGGTGGCATAGATAATGCCGTCACTTGATGTTCATAATTATTCGGAGGTGGCGCATTATGAAAGCATGTAACGTTACTCGTATTCAACCATGTTCAAATAGAGTAAAACATTGGTAAAGCAATTAAAAACAGATTAAGTCATAAAAAAGGTTCCCCACTGCGAAAAATATCCAGTTGCAGGGTTGGCATATCAGGCTGTTTCGGTGTTAAATTTATGGGCGGCCTGCAATTAACATCCGTTTGGGCGAAACCAGATTTTTTTAACAAGTAAATAATGGTGTGAAACAATGAAAAAACTCACATGAACGGGCCCTTGAAGTGATGACAGATATTGCCAATCAGCAGTGCGTAACCAACAGAAATAACACAGCGTTTATGATATGCTTCTTGGATTAAATTTTGTAAACCATGAGAAAATATTCCTTCATTATTCCATCATTGACCGATTTTCAAGGTCTTCAGTACCTTGAAAACTCTGTACCCAGAGTTAAAATGAAAATATAGGCTCAAAAATGCACATTCTGCTGAACCACATTGCATCACCTCTCTGTTATCATGAGTAGAGCATGTACTGAACTTGCGTTATACATGTCATTTAAATGTCTACTGGAAATATTGTCAGGCTCTAGTGTCAAATTCAACATGGGGAGAGTGAGAGCTGTGGGCGTTTTATAGACACGGTGGCCTTTATGTAATATCAAACGTGGTAAAAATTGGGTGCTTGTCAGAACCACTGGGTTGTTATCTTAGTGATACAGTTGGCGGTGTGTGTAGTGTGAAAGATGGCATTGTTATTGTTTAATTTTTGCGATGTTCAATCGTGTTTCTGATCAACATTTTATACATTATTTAACAAAACGAAAATAATGTATTGATATCAGCATTTTCTGTTTTAATTAATCTTTTTCACAATGACTAAATACAGCTAGTTAAGTTATAAATCGTTTTCATGGGAATTAAATTTTTTTTTCAACCTGACACTTACTGATGCATGACCAGCTTGCTAGGCTTGCCGCTGTCAGCGGCGCTGTTAAATATTCGCGATTTTGCGGTACTGTCCAGGTAGCACTAGGAAATTTAACTGGGAGCTTTTCAGACCTGCTGTTTACAGTAAAATATATATTTTTATTATTTGTGGAAATATATTTATTGTAATTAAAATAAAAATATTGATGATGGAATCGGTCGTTATAGGCATTCGTAAAAATGAGGTTTTGTAAAATCGGGGTTCATAATTGAGGATTTTTACTGTACTGATGTGTAATAAATTATTTGTTCCCATGAACCACCTGTATTTTGACATAGTAGTTTTGACGAATAATAAGTGACAAACTAAATAGAGATGAGATATGGCCAAAACCTGTCCACGGAAGAAATACTTCAAGAATGTTTTCTAAATTTATTTGCAATTTACTGGTATTACAATGGAAGATTCCATGTTTCACTGTCCTCGAATTAAAACCGATTTTTGCAGATTTAAACTCAGCATGTCAAACTGTGACAGATCCCTTTGATGGCCATGCGCTTCTTTTGATCTCTTACCAAAACATTTTAAAATGTTTACATAAAAAAATTACTTAAATGTTATCTCATAATCTTAGGCCTATTGTTTCCTATGGAATATTGACATCTGTAGACAGTACTGTACAAATTGTATCATTTCACCCTTTCTAAAAGATTACAATTGTCAGAATTTACGTTTTTGTTTTATTAGTCATTGTCACAACATCAGTTATTAACATTGATTATTCATTTAACCAAAACAATTATTTATTTATCATTATTTTTTAAACAATGTTATGCTACAGTAGTGCCTGTTATTTGGTAATGAAGAATGTACATCAAGATATCTAGTGACATGAGAAGCGCCCTCTTGTGATATTCTTCTATGTGTTGTGGTACTGTATGTTATGAAAACAATAATGATGTAACATTTTGGATTTTAATAAGTAAATTTTTGGTTAACCTTGATACAAACCAGCAGTTTTCAGAATCATTAAATTAAAATTGATTTATCAAATTAATTATAAAAATAAATAATCTGATTTTAACCATTAACAATTAATGTGTGGTAATGTAGATTTTGTAAACTTCAGAAAATGGAACAATAATAATTTAATTAATTTAATATTTCTGGTGGCTTACTAAATGCTAACACAACCGCTCAAAGTATGGGTTGTGCTTGAAACTTCTTATTCAATCTTGAAATATTCATTATTCAAATAATCGAGAAATTAATTTCTTTTAAACCAGTGTGCAGTGAAGCGATAGGTCTAGAAGTGTCAATGCTTCCCTGGTTGATCATCACTAACTGCCCTAGAGACCATTTGCTTTAATTACAATGCAGATATTCCCCATGTCTTCCTATTTATTTCTAGTTACGATAGGTTGACGGACTCAAGACTCTAATATAAAATTTATTCAGTTTATACAAATATTAGAGCGATAGAGATAACAGAGAAAACCTTGTCAAGAAAATGTTATGGAAACCATTTGATAACAATAGCACAAAAGAATTCTGAAGTTGTAAAGTTTTATTTTTTTTTTGAAACATATGGTCAGAAGAAATGAAAGAGTTTTTTTTACAAGTATTGAAACCTATCATGGTATTTAAAATTGTTGACCTTCATACAAAACAGTTTATTAAAATAATGTGAAACTTCTAACTGTTCATAAGTACTGTAGATCCCTTTATGTTCGCGCGCCCTTAATTTTCGCGAATTTCGCGATGACTTGACGATCGCGAAAATTAAATGCCGCGAAAATCTCAAAGAAAAATATAGGAATTTACTATGTGTAGGTACAGGTCGCGTGCGAAGGCCGATACAGGCCTAGCCTGGGGCTAGG
>JAOTQE010016021.1:0-10845 GCA_025631205.1 Nesometra sesokonis | reverse complement strand
TGGCCTCAGGTGCCCTGTTGTACCCCTTAAAATCAAGCCAAAAATGGCCTTGCCCCTACAAAGCCCAAATTCGAGGCATGCTATGGAGCTATGCTTCATGCACTTAAATGATTTTGACTGCATTGGCCAATCAATCACAGATTACTGGTCATAGGAAAAGTCAATGGCGACAATTTTAAAAATGCTTATGACTTACGCTATTCCTTGTATTTGGTAGTTACGGCGTAGATTAGTTTAGATTAGATGAGTTTAATTTACGACAAACTCTGTGAATCTGAACATACCAACCGTAAATATATTAAATAAATAAATATATGAAATATAAATATAAATAAATATATAAATTTATTGATGTAATATTAGTTTATTAAGGACTTGTGACATAATGCAGGTTGTAGGTTTTGAAAAATTTTATTTTTTTAGTGCTGATAAGCTTACTGTATTATTCTTCATTCATGTTTTGCAGAAAATATATTTGAACAACTCTAAACCGCATCAATAAACTGACTTCAAAATGGGGGCGAATCATTCCAACCGAAAGGAAACGGCTTTTGATTCAAATGGTGAAGGTTTGTAAAATATTTTCACATTTCATTAGAAGTTAGATACACACCATCATATAATCAGTTACACCAGAAAAGAGGCACAAACATTATGTGCGAAAGCAGAAATGCATGTTGAGATCAGTAAGGACTTGTGGCATACTGCAGTTTGTAGGTTTTAAAAGATAGGTTTGTATGCAGGCGCGGATCCAATGGGGGCCCAACGGACCCTGCCCCTCCCCTCTTTTGAAACCAAAAAATGTATTTTTTTGCACTATTTTGAATAAAACGGGTAGCCACGCCCACCCAGATCTGAAAGTGGCCCCCCCCCCTTTCGGTGGATCCTGGATCCGCCCCTCGTATGTGAATGAAGGAGTCGTGTCTTTGGTACGGGCGGTTACTGCAGTAATCCAGCCATTAATTATGTTTTCTTTTGTGATTACATTGACACAAGGTCGTATCTCAACATGTTGTTTTCGGTAATTCTCTTTCTTCAGCACCCAATCTATTACTATTTAGTAACTGAGAAATACTGCAGAAACTGAAGCAGGATAAGGCATGATCATTTACAAATGATAGGATGAGTGATTCTTTGCTTTTCTGCATAGATCCATGAAGAATCCATTACTAAACCAATTGTACTGTTGTACTTTTGTATGAGTTCATTTAAATTTTATCACTAAGTGACCAAGTACAGTGAACCGCATTATGATGCGGTTTGATCTTAATTTAGCATCACATGACAATTTTTCACTCTGCATATTTAAGTGTACAAATATTTTAAGGAAGCAGTGGAAGTCGGCTTTAGAGACCGCCTCAAAATTATTCTACTGCAGTTACTGCAGTGATCTATTGCTATTACGGCTACAGCAATTACTGCAATAATTTACTGTCACTATTGAACTGAGCCACATTTACACAGAAAATACTGCAATGCTACCATAACCATTCGAGCATTATTGCCAGTCTAAACCCTTTCACACAGAGATCAAATATCGGTAATACGACAGTTTCCTGTGTGAAAGGTTCCGATGGAAAGACATAAAATTGGCAGTCTTAATTAAAACGGACGCTGTTTTTGTGATTTTTTTCAGCTTGATCTTCTTTATTCTGCTTTGTCGGAAATTGTCCTCATTATTACAAAAAATATAATTTAATAATAATATGTGGCATTTATATAGCGCTTATTGCCAAGGCCTCTAAGTGCTTCACAATTATTACCCCAGTCATTAGAACAAACGCCTATGGAATACAGTCTATTCCATAATGTTGTAGCTGTATTCAGTGGATATGGTATTTGTACCTCCCAGGTACTCCTGGGTGGAGAAAGCCAATGTGGATAAAGTGTCTTGCCTAGGAACACAAACAGCCGACCAGAGTGAGACTCGAACCACCGACCTCGTGATTGGAAGTCCGAAACGCAACCACTGCGCCAACTGCTTCCACATAAGGTACCATGGGTATCATAGCTTATAACACTTACGTCATCATTCTTAATAATGACATAATTCTATGTCAAAATATTGAATCCAACACTAGGACATGTATTTCAATATAAATAGAAAATGTATTATACATCTTGAATATGTGCATAGAATGTAACAATATTTTTTCCTGACATTTTTATTTCTTTGATCAAATAAAGGATTTCAATTTTTATTACAAATTTGTATTGAATATAAATTTGATATTTCAGTTCAATGTTAGCCTGCAACATGAAAAAATAAATATTAATATAAACTAATATTGTATAAAATTTTGAAGTATTATTACTTTGATAATTGAAAACCGAGCAGGCAGATAGCCTTGTGTTTAATTTAAGTGACTTTTCCTCTTTTGTTTTTTTTAATTCATCACTTCAGGCAAGGTTATGAAGTAAATTTATGAAATCATTATCAATTTGTTTTGTTCTACGTACAAATACCCTTCAATTCATAATG
This sequence comes from Nesometra sesokonis, assembly GCA_025631205.1. NCBI lineage: Eukaryota > Metazoa > Echinodermata > Crinoidea > Comatulida > Antedonidae > Nesometra > Nesometra sesokonis. Next base: position 8,363 of record JAOTQE010016021.1, on the reverse strand, counting down.
GTAATTCTTAATGTTATTAATGGTTACTTAAGATTAGCTGCCACCCTAAGCCAACAACACACGTAAACAGTAATTCAAGAAGCCAATATCTTACTGTATCTTTTTGTTGAATTTTTGTGCGCCGAAAGAGTGCAGCACAATGTTTTTAACATGTTTGATATTTAACAGGTGCTCGTTCTGACGCCGCACCATGTGCAGAGTTGTAACCTTGACCCTTACCTTACCCTTTGCAATGCGCAATGCAAGTGTTATACAGTATGCCAACAAGTTCACATTGCTAAGTGTTTTTGTACGTTAATTTACAGCATTATATTCACACACAGCCATAAAGTATGAACACATGCGAACACATAGCAATGCAGATCATAGGATCAAAAAGTTTCGGTGATCGGTATGCATAGGGTTGTTCCATTATGGTGCCAGGGGTTTACATGGTGTGCCATATTATTCTATTGTTTTTCTAGGGGTGTTCTTCCCATGTTCGGGGAGAACAGGTAATTTAGTGTTGGTCTTATTTAGGGAAGTATCTCACTCATAGATTACCAACAACACTTCTGGTTTGTGTAATCTGTTGGCAACGAGTGTGCAAAATACTGCTGCACATCTAGTCCACCAAGTCCCTCCTTATCATCATATTACCCCATTATTGAAGCAACTCCATTGGCTTCCTGTTCTACAGAGAATTAAATTCAAGATTCTTCTTTCAAAGCTTTGCATTTCTCTTCTCTGAAATTCATCTCTGACCATAACCATTTATATTCTCCAAAACGGACCCTTAGGTCATCTGAAATGTCACTTCTTTCTCATTCTGTCCGTTCCTCAACACAAATCTGTAGAATTGTGTTGAGGAATGGATAGAATGAGAAAGAAGAGACATCATGTAGTAGAAGTGACATACGTATGATAGCCAGTCTTTCATTTGTGCCGCTGTTGCCTTATGGAATGACCTACCGACTGACATCCGACAGGCAAGCTCCATTACCACCTTCAACTAGTTTCTAAAAACTTGCCTTTTAAATTTACATTTTTCATAAGTTTTTCTGATTTTTTTTTTTATTGTTAAAGCGCATTGAGGCTTGCAGAATGCACTCTATCAAGCACTAATTATTGTTATATAAACATGCTTGCATAGTGAATACAAACTGTAAGGTTAAACCCTACAACCCCATACATGGTCAGCACATGAGTAGCAGTTAAGTATCAACCATTTTAAAAACCTTATGCTTAAAGGTACAGTACTGCAGAATAACTAAAGATCCACAATTTTCAGATGAGGTGTTGCGTATATTAGATAAAACCAGCAATAAGAAATTTTAAACCCGTATAGTAACTTACTACCAGCCATCTAAATTTGATTGTCCAATGCAGACTAATTGATGACTGATTAACCAGGCCTAAAAAAAATACTTTCTTTGCCCTCCATGTTTAAAAATTTACAGCTGGTGGAAAAAAAGTAACTCGCAAATTATGTTCTATCAGCCATGTTGCGAATTACTTGATATTCGCATCGTAATAAAAACGACAAGAAGGCTATAGAAATATTAAACTAAGTATATATCATTTAACAATATTTCCAGGGCAACTCTCATTGTATGTCAGCCAATAAAACTTTATACAATGTAATATTTCTTTGTGAGAAGCATTTTAATATTTTAACTGCAGCTCATAATAATTGGAATTCATGATATTGGGACTATTTGTTACAACTGACTGACATTTTGTATTAGTACCTCAAATAATTTCCATACAGATTAATTTTTATTGACTTTACAATACGATACAATATGATAAAACTTTATTGCCACAATGGCATAAAAGCAGTTTATGGTATGTAGGCTCTTAGGTACAGTTTTAGTTTTAAAATACAGTAACAAAAAAAGCACTGCTCTCCAACAGCATTTGTGAGGTGTCACCACAAAATGAGTTGTGTTGTACAAAAAATGACAATTGAGCTTTATATTCTGATAGAAGATATTATAAGCTTTAATTTGGTTTTTTAATTAAGTTCATAGGTGGAGTATGTCCAGAGAAAAATAATTTTGAAATGTACACAAATGAAAACATACTTTGGAGATAATCGACTGCCTGTTTTTCAATTGGTTTTGAAAAACAGCCTTTACAAAATGTAGTTCAAAAACATGTTTATTGCAAGTAAACATAAACAGGATATGTGTAATTATAAATTTAAGTAATAAACTTCCCAAAACAACACAAATCTAATTTTTATACAATTTTGAGTACTTATTTTTGTGAATATATCATAATGACCCGGCATACAACACGACTCATTTTGTCACGATACCTCACATTTATTTCGTTCAAAATAAACTAAATAATTGAAAAAGTTTTGTTTGTGCTCTACAAATTTAACCAAGGTACCAAGGCCATTTGCAACTGGTGCCCTCTCAATTGGCCTGTACCTTAAAAAAGACCACTTTGTCCTCGGTGCCCCTTACTCACAGGAACCTCAGGTGTCCTGTTTATGTTAGTTAAATAAAAAGAAAATTATTAAAAAAGGTGAAGCTATAAATTTTTCAAGCTTCTTCGATTGTAGTTTAAAATAACTCACTAGTGAACTCTAGTCTGCTATAATGCAACCAAACTTCTAAACGGAAAGTAAGATAAAGATAAACTTACTAGCAACAAGAACTTTTAATTGCAATGATGATACAGTACTTTAATGGCATCAGTATGGCTGCCCATCTTGTTTCTGGAGTTTCCAGATTCGAGCATATTATGCCTACTCTTCGTCGACTGCATTGGTTACCAGTTACCAGAGCAACGTAGTATTTATAAACTGTTGCTCTTTACATACAAAGCTCTGAATAATAGATCACCACCATATATTTCAGACATGATAAATCTATGCACTTCCACTTGCTCTAGAGCTCTTAGATCTACAAGTTCAACCATATTATCTGTACCCTCTTCTCGTATAAAGTCATATGGTGATAGGGCATTTTCTGTTGCTGCTCCGAAAATTGTGGAATGGCCTTCCTTTCACTGTCTGCAAGTCTGTTTCTCATGATATTTTCAAGAAATAGCTGAAAACACATTTTGTTAGTTTATTTAAAATAAAAAATAAAATTTAAAAATAAGTTTATTTTCAGCGCTCGAGCACATACAGACAGTAGTATTATGCACTATAAAAATTCCACATATTATTATTTTTTTATTATCTAAAATCTGCTGACATTCTATTTGACACTTTAGAGGACACTGAATATGACAAAGGAAAATGTAGATACTGCCTGAAGGGTTCTTCCAAAAAAAATCTTCTTAAGTGCCATACGTGATGCACGCTTCGGCTGTCAAGACCTTCCAACGGTGGTGATCTCTTGCCAAGTTTATAATTTTGCTAGTAGAATCTAGATTTTAATATGGTCCAAACACTTCTGTTAATATATTCTACCTGCCCTTTTCCCTCAACTTTTTCTTGTGGAACTAGTAGTTCTACAGATTCTTTCTAGATAATGTGGCATATTGTCATTGTGTAATTGAGAGCAGTTTCTTGTCTACTCCAAAAATAATAGAAGATAAAAACAAAATAATTGTTTTTATTTTTTTTATTTGTGTCACATCCAACAGCAAGTTTACTGGCCACTTACAGGATGAGAACTACGTCATGCTTTCTAAACCAAGTCTCCTTATGAGACTTGGGGAGTGGCGTTGTTAAGTTCTTGGAAATCAACCTAGCGTTCAGCCAGGTTTGAACCCAGGACCTCGAGATTGGAAGGCAAGCATGTAAACCACCAAGCTACAGCGCCACTCCTGGCGCTGTAGCTTGCTTACTGTGTAAAGAAAAAGGGGAAGGTGTATGTCATCAGAGTACTACAGTAATTCATGAATGGCATTTGCCAATACAAATTACTGTACTCACCTTTGCTAGTCTTGCAATCCATAGAATGATCCACCACAGACATCAACAAACACATCTCTTGATCATCGATCGTTTTCGAATCCGCGACAGACAGTTGATGGTGATGAATGTCTAATTGTGATTATCTTTAAGAATACCCTATAAATTACCAAATGTTACTGTACCTCAATGATTTTTTTTTTCATTTTTAAGACTGTTGAAGATAACTAACTAAATGACCTCAGTAGATAGAGGTATACAGGCTGTCTATTTTTAGGAAAGCCAGAAGTCTCAATATTTTGATAACATTTCAGAACTGCATCACTTTTACTCATATTTTTAACAAATTTGGGAACACATCAACACTTCCCTGGGTGTGTTACTTGGGTTGAAATAAAATCAAACATATCAAATGCGCAAACTCTAATGACTTTTGTATTATTTCGTTTTGCAGTAAATTTTGATCATTTCCAGATATTACGAGCAATCGGAAAGGGCAGTTTTGGTAAAGTGAGTATTATAGTGTAAACCTAAATTTTAGACAAATACTTATGGTCAGAGTCAGATATAATAATGTTTTTAGTGATTTTAAAAAAATCAATAGAAGATTCACATATCATAACTTCAAATTTTGGAAGGTTAAAGTCATATATAAAGCATTGGTTTGAAATTAAGGTAATGATGGTATGTGGCAGAACCAAACCAAATGAGACATAAGTCGCAAATGCTCGTTTTCCACAGTAGGCAAAAATTTAAACAAAAAATATTTTATTTAAAAAATTTACAGTTCATACATTCAAATTATTTGGTCATCATAACCAAATATAGGCATATCAATTTTGTTTGTCAAAACAAATTTGATAGTCTGGACTGTGAGCTTTAGAAACAAACCATATATGATAATGATATATGCATGTATGGATGTTGTGATGTCATCATGCCCAAATATAGGCATATCAATTGTTTGTCAAAAGAGGTTTGATAGTTTGGACTGGGCTTTTGAAATTAACCATATTTGGTAATGATATATCCATGTATGGAAATGATGTGATGTCATCATGACCAAATATAGGCATATCAATTTTTTGTCAAAACAAATTTTATAGTCAGAGCTGAGCTTTAGAAACAAAACATTTATCGAATGCTTTGAACCCCCTACCTCACAATAGCACTATTAACAGTAAAGAATTATTGCAATCAGGATGCATTAAGCTAATCATCACTAGACCTTAAATCCACAGATAAGTTGACTGCATCCTACATAGTAGTGAAGTGAAAACAGATATGTTGATCCGTTAAAATATTTGTACAGTTTGTCGTCTGTTGCATCACGAAAATTGCATAATATAATTAGTATTACATTATCATTACTATCAAGTTATATTTATCATCATAATAAAAACAATCTTTGTTGCACGAACATAAGCAAAAGTCTTGAAAATTTTGTTCGGTGACATTTTTTATCTTGATATTTTACCAGTTGTTTTTTCTAAAAACAACTGTCCTGAAAATTGTATGAAATACATAAAGTTCATCCAAAAATTTATAAGAAATGCATAAAGTTATCCCAGAAATAGCCTATTAATCAATAAAATTGCAAAAACAAAGTATAGGGCCTGCTAAGAAAAAGAAAGATTTTCTGATAAGACGACATTTTCAAAAAATATGCTTCAGATTTACGATTTAAGATTTTAATTTTTTTTTTTGTCTTTAACATTATGTCATCATCATCATCATCATCATCATCATCACCACCCACCACCACCATCATGATGATGATGATTATGATTATTATCATCATCACCATCATCATTATTATAATCAGCAGTATGATCATCACTGTCATCATCATTATCATCATCATCATTGTCACCAAACACCTCCACCACCACCATCATCGTCACCACCACCACCATCATCATCATCAACCCTATATTATCATCGTCACCATCGTCGTCGTCGTCGTCATCATCATCATCATCATCACTACTATTATCATCATCATCATTATCATCATCATCACCACTCACCACCGTCGTCGTCATCATAATCATCATCACTATCATCATCATCATCATCATCGTCATCATCACTATTATCATCATGCATTGTCATCATCAGCATCATCTTGGTAGGCGGATGGCAAAGCGTGGTTTGTTCGGGTATCAGACCTTAAGATATCAGACGTTAGGAGTTTGTACCTCTCTCTGCATGTCTCAGCTGGCCCTGTTCAAATACTTCTAGCTTTTATTGAAAGTTATACAGAAGCGGCGCTGTAAATAAATTCAATCACCCCATGTTTCAGCCTTAGATACAAGTAGGTCAATGTCCATGGTTTTCAGGCCATAGGTTTGTATTGAACTTCTCCATGCATACTTTGATAAAAAAAAACTATCATCACATGTACAGTATACAGTAGTCATCATCATCACCATCATCATCATTATCATCATCATTGTCGTCATCACCATCATTATCATCATCACTGTTATCATCATCATCAATCCTAATATCATCATGCTTGGTCATCAACATCATACATGCATTTATTATCATTTTACATTGTTATACACCTCACGCTTCATAATTCTGTATCTATAACGAACTACGGTAGGAAAAGTAATTAGCCAGAAACGTTTCTGTAAATAATGTACAAATACAGATTCAATATACTATGTGAATACTTAAAAGATTGGACAGCAAAGCAAATATAGATCAAATATATATCTATAGAGCATAAAAAATAACATAATGTGACATTCAATATTGTGTATTGTATGTTGTAACCACTCTACAAACTGCAGACCCATCTGTCGTCTAAGATGTTTCATTTGGTTTAATTATACAGTCCTCAATCAGTGCGTGTCAAATGCGATATTTACATAAGTTTCTGCGTGATATCTTGTCAGCCTATATGAACCTTGACCTTTAACTTAAAGAACTCTTGTCGTCCTATTAATGACCATTTGCTTTGTAGCAGAACTGGTTGTTTGCTTAAACAAAATTCAAATAATTATTTTACCGCTAGTTATTAAAATCTTGCAGGAGAAATTCTATGAGTTCAATTATGAATAAGAGATTTTGCACGACAATTTTACTAAAGTGTATGCTGGACTTAAAGGATAGAACAGTACGCTGGCACTGATAAAAATTTCATTTTATCTATTTTCTTTTTAAAATATTTTAAATTTATAATCTGATCATTTTGATTGTAATTATTTATACTGTATATAGTTTGAAAGTTATATAGTTATAGTTTCTCCTTTTTTACTGTTAATTTTCTTTATTTGATGTAATTATACCACTTTGAAAATCTGTACACTATTGCTTAAAGTGCATACAAAATGGCATTTTAAGGACAAGTGATCATGAAGGAAATATCTCCAAAGATATTTTATAACATATAATGATATAGAATTGTATGGCCGAGCGATTAAGGCAGGGGAACTGTGAATCAAGCAATAACAACTGCATGGGTTCGAGGGCCGCTCGCACCATGGTTCGGGTGATGAACAAGTCTTCTCGGATAAGGACTATAAACCGTAGGCCCAGTTTTCATGTGCACTTTAAAAAACCTAGTACATCATTCGAGATGAGTAGGAGGTTACCCCGGTGTACTGGTCCATACATCCCCTGCTGTGGACAGAAGAATGTAGCGCTCATTTTGCGGGCAGCAGGACGTGACGGGACCCTTAGGGGTGTACAAAGTCATATGAATGTGTTACATCTGGTCCACAGCGCCTTGAGACTTTATTGTGTAAGGCGCTATATAAAAATCGAATTATTATTATTATTATTATAGAAAGAACTAGAAATTGACTTAAAGTTTCTGTAGCAGGTAGCATTCTAACAAAATTCCACTTTCTTCACAGGTTTGCATCGTTCAAAAAAGAGATACAAAGAAGATGTTTGCTATGAAGTATATGAACAAGTTAATGTGCATTAAAAAAGATGCAGTAAGGAACGTTTTACGGGAACAAGAGATTCTGCAGTCTCTTGAGCATCCATTCCTCGTCAATCTCTGGTACACATTTCAAGATGAGGAAGATATGTTCATGGTCGTTGACCTATTATTAGGCGGTGATCTTCGCTATCATTTAAATGAAGGTGTTAAATTTGATTCGGAACGATTACGGTTGTACATCTGCGAGATTTCTTTAGCCTTAGATTACCTGCAAAAAAAGCAAATAATTCACAGGTGGGTTGTATGCTAATATGGCCTGGGTTCAGTTATTAACACATGTGGATAAATTTTATATTATACAAATATTGACTGGTCATGAGGGGGATAGTGAGATCTACTGTTCCGAGGTGATGAGAAGACCAGAGCCTACTATCTTCCCAAGGGCCGCAGGCCCGAGGGAAGATAGTAGGCTCTGGTCTTCTCATCCTCGAGGGACAGTAGATCTCACTATCCCCCGAATATTGAGCAGTCAATATTTGTTTTATATAACTCATACATAGATTTCACTTAATCATGTCATAGCCTAATGAAAAGAGTTAC
>JAOTQE010016020.1:0-22414 GCA_025631205.1 Nesometra sesokonis | reverse complement strand
AAAATTCAAATTTTCGGTCGTTAAATTGACAAAAATAAATCTCACTATTTTTGGATCTCCAAACTTGGGAGCTCTGTAATAATTTTAATTTAAAAACATATTTTCATTAAATGATGTAAAAAGTCTGACGCTCAATCAGGTAGAAACTACAACCATTAAACAACTTCGTTAATCAGTAATTATTCAGGTGTTGCCTGGGAATTGAGAAGGTCTACAGTACAGTAGTCTAGAGGTACTGTACATTTGGGCTAGGCCTAGGCCTAGTAGGCGTAGGTCGAACTGATGTGATGTGTGGTCACTTTAGTAACTGTCTCGGCTGTACTGAGCAAATTTGTGATGAGTAACAAAAGTGTGGAGCTTCCCTAGGGCCTAGATATCAGTTGTTTATATGACAATAAATTGGTAACATTCTTAATATAACAATAAATAAATAGTATACCTTGCTGTTTATCTTTTTAGTTCGGATGTTTCTTTAACCCTTTCAAGATCCCTATCACGCGCAGGAAGCGGCTTTAGCTAGTCGAGTCAAGTGATATGGTAATTTTTCACATTGTAAAGTTGCTGGTAAACTATGTTAAAGGTTGGCACGTAGTCTCCTTTACAGATAGCCCATCCGTATCTGCCACTTGATTTTTAACGATCCCAACGAAACACACCACTAAAACGGCTGAAATTGACAGACTAACTATAAATATTGCTCATCATCACAAATAGAACAGAAGGAAAACCCGAACAAAAACTGATGAGAAGTAGAATGTAAAATTGTACACTCAGTGAATGGTCGGTATATTTACTTAATATGAAGTAAATAAAGGTATAATGTATTCTTATTTATACAAGCATTATGTGATTAAAAATATTCAGTAGAGTAGGCCTAGGCCTATGTATGCATAGCCTAGGCCTAGGCCCTAGGCCTTAGCTAGGCCAGCCTATATATAGGTCTAGGCCTAGGCCAGTTTCAGTCAACAAAACACATTGCCAGTCCATGGTTGAACCATGTCGGCTGCCTGTCTTGTGGGATTGTGTACAGCGCGGGGAAAACCCATGTTTTCGCCACTGCAATTTTAATATAAACCGGCCTAGGCCTAGGCCCTCTAGCCTAGGGTATGGGAACACAACAAAAATGAAAATAAAGAAACAATTATAATCATAAATAGGTACGGAATCAAAAGAAAAGGTAAAAAAAATGTTTAGTTATAATTAATTTACCATTTTGTAAATTGCCTTAGTCCCTAGGACCTATTTAAAGTAAATTTGTTTGGATTTTAAAACTATGGACTAGGCTAGGCCTCGCTAATAGTTCAATTGCTGACTGATAGCTCAGTTGGTGGTTTACCATCAGACTTGTAATCTGTGATCAAAGTAAATTACAGGATGATTTATAAAATAAATAACGTTTTAAAACAATCAAATGTCTTCAATTTTCTATCCATCACAAAAAAAAAACATCCATTAATTAATCTGAAAAATAAATTCACTTAGAGTTTTAATTCCCTTTCATCATCACCGTCACAGTCCTTTCTCTCACAATCTGTGCTCTGCAGTCATTTTGGCATTTACCATCAAACCAAATTGCCTCTTTCACAGTTCTATCTTTAGACATCTTGGATATATTGTAAAACAATCGAGCACCGTCAGTTTTCTATCCATCGCAAAAAAAGTATAACCATTACTCTTTAATAACCTAATCAGGCAAGTTACTCAGGGGTGGGTAGGTCCAGGATAGTAATTTGGGGTGGGTGGGGGGCTTAAGTCAGGTCCAAAGTTGCCTCTGGTAGTACCTATACAGCCGATGTGCATCTATTTTTATTAGTCCGCTCTCATTAAACTCCCCCACCCAAAAGGGGGGTGGGGCTTAAGCATAAACACTACCTATTTAATGTTCATTCGTAAACTAAATTGTTTTTAAAATTGAAAAATAATGAAGGGATTTTAAAATTGAAAAAAAAATTAATGTGTCTTCATTGTCTTTAACTGTAACTCACAACGTCTGCTTTTTTACGGTCCTGTGAAATGATGTCTTAATCAGCCATGCCACAAAAGTGATTAATGCTAACATTTTACAGTACTTGATGAAAAATGTTTTGTTTTTTTTGTTTTGTGGTTTTAGAAAACACCCAGGTATAACTTTTGAAAAAGGGTAATGAACAAACATTAATTGGGAATGGAGTCTGATTTATACAAAATGTCATGCATATCTGTAGGATGCTTTTAAAGTTGTAGTCACAAACATCACCAAGACCAAAACGAACAAATAACAGTGAGGTTCTAAGGTCCGCTTTTTGGAGACCTAAAATTGTAATGCTGTTTTGGAAGTATTGTCATTAATAACATGATAGGAATAATAACAAAAGTGGTATGTTTTTTTTTAATCCAGAAAAAATACAGATCAGATAGTTGTGGACATATAATGTAATACAGAAGTTGAAACTACCATAGCTGTGAATGGCAACTTTTGAGAATCCCAGAGGAAGTCCATCAAGCTCAGAATGTGTCCAGAAACAACCACTGAAACGTGTTGAACACTCTGTGCTGAAATTTACTAAAGTTATTGTACCGGCTGATTTAGAGCGTTTGAATCAACATAAAGTGAACATTGACAGGGTTAGTAAAGAAATATAAGTTTTCTGCTAAGGCAACGTACCTTAATAAGCAAATGCGAATAAAGCCCAGAGGGTGACAAAAGAAACTGGTTTTCCTTGATTTGCTGTGTGAATGAGCTGATAAAAAACCAATGATATGTAATTACTCATATTCAAGAAAATTCTTTATATTAACAGTTAATTTCATCGTGAAAGTAAAATATGTCCGTGTAGAGTCTTAAAATTTTGTTGTAATATACCAGGGACAAGCTGCAACATCACACAGCGCAGCAGCAATTGCTTACTCGAGTAGTGCTTTCCAGAGTTTGAGTAAAATCTCTATCAATTTTCAGAAAAATCCTTACATTTGAAAAAAGATCTTTATGGTGGTTAACAATAACATAGTCAACACAACTATAAAAATTACAAAGAGATTACGCATTCACACCTATAGCCTTGGTTCAAGATGGTGATTTGGTTTAACTCGTGAAAAGACAATCAAAAGGAACCTATTGAATTCCATAGAAGGTGGATTGCGATAACTTTCTGATGTTGGAACCACCGTCTTGGTAAACACTTCAATGTCACATGATTTCCCACCACGATTTCATGGGCATATAATTATCCGCTTGCCTGGTTTCAGTTGCATGTGATTTGCTAATCCACTCGAAAAAGCCTGAATATGCATGTATGACAATTACCGGTAGATTCATAAAGTTTAGGCCTTTTCCCACAAGCGATCGTTTGCTAAAACATATTGTTTGTGGTTATCTAGCCTAGCCTAATTCTCTCACTATTGCCATTAAATAGTACTGTAGTAGGCCTATCTAGTTACACCTAAGATATGTTTTCAGACATACCTCGATCAGCGGATGCAAGGCCTAGGCCCTAATAATTGTATTAATATTGTATCTCAGGCTCTCGCATGACAACATTCGTGCTTCCAAAATGGAAACCTTTGATTGGTTGTCTCTGTGGCCTAGTTAGCCAAATACAGCACGTAACTCATCAAGTCATGTTGCCCGGTACTTTCCATTCTCAACCCAAGTTCATTCACTGTTGTACAAGTCTGTATGTTAACGGCAAACCTCACACCACTAAAACTTCATCATCCATTGGTGGCGCATTTCATTAAACTCTTAAAATATAACATACAGACTTGGAGTAAGTCTAGCACACCTAGAAAAAACTGTGGAGGTAAGAGGATGTTTAATGTTGCCTTAGCTACTCTATTCTAATTTTGGAATGTCTCTTTGGTTTCTGCAACTACTGCTCTGTTTCAGTCAAATTTGTAAATAGCTAAATTAGGATTTATATGGGTTCTAAGTTGTGAGCATTACATTCCTTAATATTTCAATAAAAATTCAGCTAAGGTGTATTGCCACCCATGGCCACAACATTCCATCTGGTCTCTAAGTCTAAATATTAACCTAAAACTATGATTAAAAAATCTTTCTTTTTTCATTTTTCCTGTCCATTTAATAAGATTTGTCTGCCTACATCTCTGTAATAGGATGGTTAGATGTAAAAAGCAAGCCTTGCCTCTGAGGTGAGGGAGAGAGGTCACTCACCTAACACTCACCTAAAATGCCCTTGAGGTGTGCCATTGGCAGCACACCCAAATAGGTAAATTTCTACACACCAAGATACAAACAGCATACCTACAGCATGCCTGAATGTGTTGAGGAGATGAATTTGTAGTACAAAGTATAATTTCTACAAATACAGGAAATTTAAACTACATTGTTGGTTTGTTTTGTTGAGATATGTTTATTAAAATTATTATACATACAATATTCAAGTAATATAATGTAATTTGTTGATTCACAGTTTCGGCAGCAACTTGAATGGGATAAACTAAACAATGAACAAATCAATGCAAGCAGAACTGTACAGGTAACCATAGTTGGCAACTCCATTGGTTTTATGTTCATTATTATCATCATCATCACCATGATGCTATAACTATTATGATCATCGTAATTACAATGCTATTGTCACAGCATCTTCATCTTTCTCTTTATATGATTACCATCATTACCATCATCACTGCTGCCAACATCTTGATGACATCACCTCTTTCATCATCATTATAATCCTCACAACATCATTACCATTCTCATTTTCATCATCACTGTCTTCATAATCATTATCATAATCATGATCACCACAGCCGCCATTGCCACTACTTCCCCTGACGTCGTCGTCATCATCATAATCATCATCATCATCGTCGTCGTCGTCGTCGGCATCATCATCATCATCATCATCAACACTACCATCATCATCATCATCATCATCATCATCATAAACATTGTCGTCACTGTCGTCTCCGTTATCGCCATCATCATTAGCATCATCATTGGTCATCATCATTGTTGTGAATACCACCACTATGCCTTAACCAATAAAACATTGTTTCATTATCACTGCCTTCATAATCATCATTATAATCATAATCACCACCGCCGCCACTGCCGCCACTTTCCCCGACGTCGTAATCATCATCATCAGCAACACCACCACTACCATCATCATCATCATCATCATCATCATCATCATCAAAATTGTCGTCATCGCTGTTGTCATCATTATCGCCATCATCATTAGCATCATCATTAGCATCATTGTTGTCATTACTACCACTACACCATAACCAATACAACATTGTTTCAGCAATAAAATAGATTAAATAACTAAATTGGTTTACGTTTACTTCCTTAAAATAGGAGATTTAATCACAATTTTAGCCAGTAGCATATTGCTGCTGTCGGAGGATGTGACCTAACAAACTCTATCTACCTTACAGTATATCTAATGATATCAGTGGTAGAGGTTGATATTTGAGGTTGTTGTAGTCGGTTGTAGTTTTAATCGGTGCATCACATTTATAAAATCCAGAAAAACATCAATTTATTAAAATCTTCAGAAATCTCCTTGGTAATGAAGAAAAGAAATTAAATCAGTTCTAAAAAACACATAATAATATACTGAAAAATACATCATTCTTCAACTTCTTTCAGTGGTATTTGCATTTTTCCTCCATAGCCAAAAAAAGCAACGTAGATCTCCTGATTAAATGAAGAGCTGTACATTGCTTTCCTGCAAGCATTTTCAGGAAAGCGAAGATAGCAATCCCTCTATTGACAAATAATAATCCGGCACGAATTTAAGGGAGGGGGTGAGGCGCAGCCTGCGCACACCTGCACCATTATCGGCAAAACGTAGTTGTGCCCCCCTTATATTAGGAGCGCCGGGTCTAAAAATTGGCCCTAAAAATTAAAAATAGATATAAAATGGCCAAAATGGGGTACCAGGACACGCAAAACGGGGAAAAACTTTTTTTTTGCTCGCCAAAAACAAACTGCAATCCATGCCCAACCAAACCTTGGAAAGGGCGACCCCCTCCCTCTTTTACTGGATAATGAATCTGCCCCTGATAAACTGGATAATAGTTTTATAATTAGTATTTTTTTTCTTTTTGATTCAGCAACTCAAATCAAACATCAGAGAGATGCAGAAACTTCGCAGTAAAATACGTGAAGAAGATGTAGAGGAATTTGATGTACGTGTACGACCTACACAAATACAAGCTATTGATGCTGTGATTAGCTTCATGGGAGAAAATGAAGAGGTGGACTGTATGTTTACGGAAACTCACAATGATGATGTGGGTATATTTGGTCAAGCTGAGAGTAGTAGAACTAACTTACATGCAAGAAGTCATGGTTAGTTACTTTAAAGAAAATTTATTGTTGTAGTATAAAGCTACCCTTACATGCATTTGCAGACTGACGTGTTTGCGCACTGACCCGCATTGTTGCATGACAGTGCTTACTATTATTTGCACACAGTCTGTTTTTGGTAATGTCGAAATTGCGAATAGTTCACAAAATGTGTAACTGTCAGTTTATGCATTGTCACTTCATATGCCATATTTATGCAATGCCCATGCATTTGTTTTCAGGACATTGCCTTTTTACATGTTTTTACGTCACATGAATTTTTTCGCATTGACATGCTCTGGTACGGTAATTTGCATATAGTTTGTGCATAGTTCATGGATGGTTCACCAAAAAATATTTGTTCTGCACACTGGGTGCATTTTTCAACATCCTCGCGCACATTACCACGAATGGTACTAGGCAATGCGCAAACTATGCGTAAACCAAGATGCATGCAAGTGTCTGGGTAGCTAGAATAGTAACTAGTATTGAAATTTTTTTACTGGTAAATTGTCCAAAAAACCTGAATTGCCAGGTTTTTGCCCTACCCAAAATATCTACATAACTATAGGCCTCTATGGGCATTCATGTATTCTGTGTAATATTAAAGAGTACAGGAAGGCAAAAAATATCATAAAAAAAAAATTATATCATAATTATTTTTCAGTCAACAAGCTTTTTACTGGTAAATTTGATGGCTAAAACCATACTCAGAAGAACACCGGTAACTCATGGGGCTTATTATCACAATCACAAAAACATAAACAGCATTACATTCAAATAAAAATCTCCACTTTCATTTCTGGATAAAGGCAGTTTTACAATGTGATTGCATTGGTTGTAATCAAGAAAAAGAAGGCGGATGTATGTTTTCATTTATTTCATTAATAAGATTGTATCAAATTATGTTTACTTGTGTTGTAGTTTTTTAGCCTATTTCTGTGAATAAGTGATGAAAAAACATGGGTGGGTGGGATTTCCAATTGCCTAGATTAAGCTTATTAATAGTAATACCATGCTTTAATAGTAACCCCATACTGTAATATACTATTAACCCATACTATAAAAAAAAAACACAAAGAATAGTAACCCTTAACACAGGGTTACTATTAGAAGCATTACAGTAAATCATATTTTTATAATTGTGTTAACAGAGAGCCTAGATGAATATGGTAATAGTGTGGCAGAAACAAGACTTACAACACAGATACAGGAGGATGAAGAAGAGGAGAAAGGAAACAGAGCATCACAAGAATCATGGAGACATTTACAACAAGGACTAATGGAACTTAACTCAATCATTCAGGACTTTGCTATGTTAGTTAAGGTGAAGAATTATTTTTTTATTTATCTTGTTGGAAATGGGAAAATGAATGCAAGGTCTCACCACAAAATGAGTCACATGGATAGAAAATAAAAATTTAGTTATTAGTACATTCCAGTGGACATGGTATAAGCTGTAATCAGAACTTCAAATGATATTGGATAAGTAGAATAAAGATTGAAATATTTATGTTTGGAAGCATGTTTTTGAGAAAATCAACCTTAAATTAATCTAAATATAAACAAATAAAATACTTGCTTTGTACGATCAAATTTGCGTAAATTCAAATGTGCAATGAGTCACAATAAAAAACAGGACACAGAAAAATTACATAACAATAGGTAAAAATATCTATATTATTGTATATAAATTGAGGAAAGCGGGTATTTTTTGAAGTGAACAATTTATTTTGTTCCTAGGCTAGACCAAGACCGACTCTGAATATTTTTGGAAGACATTTAAAATTTTCAGGGGAAAAGTGCATTTTTTCAGGAGGGCGGGAGATGACTAAAAAAAATAGGAGACTCCGCCATTTTCAGGAGACTTGGGACCTCTGTTTTAGGTTTGTGAAAACAGTAATGAGATCGATTGAATGCATACTCATGTTTGAGTCTTGTAGGAACCAAGTTGTTTTTTTAGTGAGTATCCGTGATGGGACTGGGTCCTTGTCGCACTTTCATGCTTGATTTTCTGATGACTGGATAATGAAGACCTACATTACCATTACTACCAAGACAGTGGTTTTTACTGCTATCTAGGAACTCAGCCTTTCACTTTTGCAGTCATTTGACACTTATATCTTGTAATTTGGTTTTCTATCTTCCTTAGGGTCAGAAAGAACAAGTTTCAAATATAGAGGACCACATTGACAGTGCACAAGCTAATGTACAAAAAGGAGCCATGCATTTACTAAAGGTTAGTCACCATGTTTGCTATGTACTGTATGGAAGGGATGTAATTATGCAGGGCGGAGGTGGGCTGGGCCTCCCACCCTACACCTTTTTTACCCACCTCATGGCTATCCACTCAGCCTAGTTTCAACCTTCTACCTATCCCAAGCCTCTGAAAATGGTAAAAATCATTGTACCACCTTGTCTTATATTGTTGTTGCCACCGACACTTTGATTTTTCTAGCTACATTCCTGGTTAAAAAACCTAATT
Organism: Nesometra sesokonis; assembly: GCA_025631205.1. Taxonomy (NCBI): domain Eukaryota; kingdom Metazoa; phylum Echinodermata; class Crinoidea; order Comatulida; family Antedonidae; genus Nesometra; species Nesometra sesokonis. Next base: position 13,622 of record JAOTQE010016020.1, on the reverse strand, counting down.
TATCTATAATATGTTTCACATCAGGTCTGGAGTGGCACTGTAGCTTGGTGGTTAACATGCTTGCCTCCCAATTCTGAGGTCCTAGGTTCAAACCTTGCTGCGCACTGTTCTTTACGACGACCTAACGGTGCCACTCAACCCTTGTATTGAGACTTGCTTTAAACAGCATGATGTAGAAAATGCATGGATGTGACACAGAATATAAAAAATCTTTGCATTGCCTAAGCCCCACTGACCCAAAATCTCGAAAATCTATTGTTTTTTTACTTTCATAGCTCTCAGTTTGTTGGCTATAACATAAAGTTATTACAAAAAATTGTAAGAATAAAGTTATCTTAAATAGACTATCACTCAGTGTTATGGAACATCTGTGGTTTTATGAATTTGCCCGATTTTAAACTGTCACTGTCAGTTCACACCACTGAACTTGTGATCTGTGCATGGCTTGGCAAGCCCTTGACTTATCTGGCCAGTCACTCTAGGATAAAAATAACAATAGCAATAAAACATTCTACATTTTGTTATCCAGGCAACCAGACTTAAGGCAGCTATATTACCAGTAAGTGGGGCGATTGTTGGTGGATTGGTCGGTGGACCAGTTGGTTTGTACGCTGGTGTGAAAGTTGGTCTGCTAGCATCTGGTAGTGGTGCCCTTATAGGTTACGCAGGAGGGCGTGTTTTAAAGTCTAATATTAACAAAAGCAATGACATTCAACTGATGGATATGGAAGAGCGACGTGCACTGAACGCTTCACATTTAGACTAACTTTTATATTAAATAGAAATTGTTTGCAAACAAAAAATCCATGTCAATGCATCAATAATTTAAAGAGTTTATTGCAAGTAGATACTTTATCAGTATTAATTGTGTAACAATGTGGACATGGAGTACAAAAATAACCTGCAAAATGCCACAGTCACAAATAAACCTGCACAAAGAGGTAATTTTGTTTCCGTAAAGCTTCTAATTGCAACATGCTACTGTATTAGTAACCCCTCTATATACTGTAGAAACCCATGTTTATCTATAATGATAACCCACCTCTCTAATAGTAACCGATGGAGGTTGCTATTAGAACCACAAAAACTGTAAACAAAATTACAAATCAACATTTTCCCCGCTTAACAGGATTTTTTTTCTTAAGATAGCCATTTTAAATTGTGATTGTATTGGCTGTTATTAAGAAAAGAAAGGTGGACGTACAGTGTGTTTTCTTTTAATTTAAAGTTAAATCAATGAAGTACTGTATGTTTATTTATGCTGTACAGGGCTCGATTTTTTTAATAGCCCAGCGTACAGTTACTAGTGAAAACTGCACCGGGCTAGTGAATTTTCATTTTACTAGCCCAGTTGACTAGTAAACACAAGTGTCAAGCTGTCACTTTTACACATTATAGATTAAGATGCCACAGACATTTGCTATTTGAATTACTTGTGGGCTAGTGAAATGTAAAGTCAACTTGCCCAGTGTACTAGTCAAAACAAAAATCAAGGCCTGCTGTAATTATTTCTATAAATTAGTGTGAGATGAAAAGTTGGGCGGGCGCGAGGAGTAACCACCCTAAGAACAATCAAAGAGTAGTAACCCATGGTTACAATTAGAAACTTTACGGTAAACCCATTTACTGCCCAACTTAGTTTTAAACATCATTGTCAAAAGTGTAAATAACAAGCTGAGGATGGTCTGGGGTTGATAGGGTGGTCTGGGGCTCCTAGGGAGCTATGGGACTCCGTTGTCTGGACCTCCATGTGTGTGTGAGGCATACAATTGTAATTGTAGAGCTGGTTTTCTAACCAGTTAGAGCAAACTCTACAAACCGACCACCCAGAAAACTGGACTTTAAAATCCTGCAATCATGTCATTGTCATTGTCGTACCTATGTAAATGAACTAAACTAAACTGTATGAGGGAAAAGAAGTAGTCATATCTCAATGACTGCCTGTATGCCATCTCTCTAAATTATGTGAAACCACTTACCTACAGCAGAGGCCCCAAGTCTGAGAAGCGAAAAATCAGATGATTTTATTTCAGCTGCTTTGTCGATCACATTTTGTGTAAATGCAAATATGCGACGGGTCACAATAAAAAAAGAACACCGAAAAGAGACATAACAATATGTAAAAATATCTATATTATTTTATATAAATTGTATTTAACACTGAGCAGAGCTAGTATTTTTTCAAGAACAACCGATTTTGCTTCTAGGCTAGGCCAAAACTCACTCCGAATATTTTTGGGAGGCACTTTAAATTTAGTTTTTTTCAGGAGGGCGGGAGATGACTAAAAAAATCAGGAGTCTCCGGCCATTTTCAGAAAACTTGGGACCTCTGCTGCAGTATGGAGAAAGATGCATTATTTCATTAACTAATAATATGGGTTATACAATGCTGTTTTCAATTCAATCAATTTAGGCCTATTGAAATCTATCTTAATTTATTTTCTTCTAAAAATCACTTTGTTATCAAACGATATAGCGGAGTGTGTAAAACTTTTCACTCGTAACCTGAAAATGAAATTCAAGCACAAGTTCAAGTCCTTTTCAAGACTATACACTATTTATTACAATTTTCCAACCTTTCATTGTTATAAAACTCTGTTCTGTTGACAAGTGATAGTTTGGTAAAATATTTGACTTGCAACTTGCAATGTAAATGAATCACAGGTTCAAGTACGCTTCATGCTATAAAACAATCATGCATGCTCTAAATTACTGACCATCACCAAAAAGATCCATTAAATAATCAGAGCGGGCTCTAAATTTTCAGACTCACCAAAAAAGATCCATTAAGTAATCAAATGGGTATTTATAGATCTCCATCTACCCGGAGCTAAAAATGGGCAAACTTGGATGGTCTACTACATTAATGCTTGTAATATTCTGTATGTAAAACATAAGTAGTAAACAAACTACCAGTATTGACAGGTCAAGATATACCAGTACGAAATGCCCAATTTGCCAAGCTTCACAGTGTTTGTATTAATATTATTCTTATCAATTTCGTCCTCGGACTAGCCTTCCAACGTTGTCCCCAGTTATGATTCTCCATGTAACGAGCCAATTCCACTGTACTTTCTATTCCCGAATCCTGTTTCAAGATGTCCACATGTTTTTGTGGGGCGTCCTCTTTAACGGTACCCATGCTTTGGTTCCCATAGTATGAGTTTGCTGGTCAGTAGCTTCTGGTTTCTTTGGCAGTGGCCAGCTAACTTCATTCTCCTTGCTGCGAATTTGTCGGTCACTCTTGGTAGCTCTCTATACAGTTCATTGTTTGTATGCTCCTTCTGATTTGTTTAGCACTACACGCAACATTCTTGTATGACATACAATCCAGGGACTTCTGTAGGGCAGGTTTCAGAGTCCAACATTCACTATTATACCAAGACAGAGTCCAGGCTCATCATCAAATGCTGATCTAGTCACCATTACAAAGATACTCTTTGTTTAGCCCATTTTTAATTAACAGCTTTGATTATATATAGTTGAGTTCATAAAAAGACAATAGTGTTTATATGTGACCACTTCCATCACTGAAATGGGAAAAAACCATTCTATTTGTAATAATGCTTAATTAGGCTGGTTGTGCTCCCCCTAGGGTAATTTTTTTTTGTTAGCCAAAATGGCTAAAGGGTGCCAATGTTTTTAGCCAAATTATAAATTCTTTGGTCAAAATTTTAAAACCGATAAAAATGGACATAAATGGACAGTTTTTGGGGGGATTTTCATGTAGCCACATTGGCAAAAGTGGTCATTTTTATTTTAGCCAAATGAGAGAATTCCAATAGCCATTGGAGCCTTGATGAATGGTTAGAGTGAACATAGACTGTATTCCTTAGGTAAAACCATAGATTTATTATTTACGGCTAGATGGTGAAGTTAACACTGTAAAATGGCAGTCCCATGTAGGCACCTAATATATTGATTTCATCAGCCTCCGTCACAAACATGTAAGTTTTATAAGTATTGTATTTTTAACATTCTTTTGTCATACAAATTATTTACGTATGTCACATACATTTTATGTTTTCGAAGTAGTCTGTCTTTATTTATTGATCAATTTTTAACTTCTATGAAAGATTGGGGTGCAATTTTGACGTAGCAACAGCATTAGAACGTACCAAAATTTGATTGGATTCCGAAATAGTAGGCGCAACCAAGGAACTGCACTTTGGGGCTATGTATTTTATGGAAGTTCACCTTCTAGTCGTAAATAATAAATCTGTGGGTAAAACACACAGTATTTAACACTATATGTATTGAATAAATGCTTTTTAAATTACCACTATTTAAAATAATACATGGCCCTTAGTATAGTCACTTATGTAACGGCAACACATGAAAAACAGCCAGGGATGTAGGTGATATTACTCAAGATACAGGTATGGTTCATTAACAGTGAAAGGTTTATTAAAACCATTAAGGCTTAATTGTTAATCTTGCTTGATCCACCTTATTAAAAAAAATAATGATTACAATTATTTATTAGTTTTAACACAAATAGCTTTAAATGTTTAGTTTTACATTCAGTGTCATTTTGGTATTGTGAATATTAATATTAAACTATTGTATATAAAGCAATTTTGAGTAAATTTGGTATTTTTGTTGTGCATTTTTTGAGTGACACAAAGGTTCATTACCAAATAGGGATAAGGAAAATTGTTTAGGTTAGGATTGAGCATTCTTCTTTCTTTTATTAAAACGATCATTACTTTTCCTTCCTCTTTATGGAAATATCATGTGACCTATTCTCATAAGCCAAGAAGATAGCAAGCCAAATTGTCCAATAACTTAAGCCCTTCAAGCATTTTGCTCTGATGGTCAACTCAGAGTGTTTCATTTCATTTCGATTGATATGTGCATGCACAGGAACAGTAGAGTATAGTTGAACCTCCCTGTGCGGACACCTCTCGTAAGCAGACACCTCCCATAACGGACACTAATTCAAAGACCCGTTTGTTCTTCCTATCTAATCAATGCATTTGATACACTTTTTTGTATGTTAATTTACCTCCCATAAGCGGACATCCCGGAAAATGTGAATTTTCTATACCATACAAATTTCTGTAAAAAACTGCCCTTATATTGTAATGGCCGAGAACCATATTACTGAACCAATCTTAAAAATGATAAATAATATTTAATAAAATATAGAATACAGTGTCTAGACATTTGAGAGGCCAACTTTGGCCCTCTATTGGCCGAAATTCTTGTAAGCGGACACTTTTTCCAGGCCCGAGGGTGTCCACTTACAGGAGGTTCAACTTTAGTGCATTTTGCTTAGGTTTGGCGCAATCTGTGAGCCAAGTGCCTTGAATAACCAAAATGATAAAACACGATAGATTTTGCTTACTGCCTTGTGAGGCACTTACTAAAAATTTGATGCACACTGTAAGCTGGCTCGCGGGGCACTTTCGCTGAGGAAAATTCCTCAACTGTGCTCCAGACTTTGCTGTTTAGAAGTGCAGATAGGAGACAAGACAGAGTTTATGACCATCAATTGCCAACACCCAACCTCGGCAAGTATATGGAAACATCAATACATACCTGCCAACACGACTGATTTTGGCGGTTGGCTACCGCTTTTTCTACCTGCCTACCACTTTTTGAAATTTAACACCAACATAAAAACGTACACAATGAAACTGTGAAATCCACCAAAAAATATGAAAATATGTAGTGAATTGGCATTAAAAGGAAGCATTTTCAGCCCCAAACCCCCCAAAAACGGTAATCACAGTAAAATGCTGTAAGACGAGGGCGCTGGTGCATTTGCATTCAACCAAATTGGCGACGGTGAGATGGCCTACCGCTATGGAGAGTACAAATGTTTGCAGATATGTCAATATCATGTGACAGACTTCAAATACCTGGGTTTTATGTTGGCGTCCAGTACAAGTGGCCTGAAAAGGCAGAAAGCTCTTGCTTGAACAGGATTCTGGAAGCTCAAAGACTGGTATTCCCGAAAATAAGTCCAGGACTAACCCTAGAACAGCACTATTTGATCCTGGACTATTCAAAAACCTAGTTCCTCTGCAAACGACATTTAGAATGCTTTAGTCCACGGTTTATACCTGGACAAATGTTGGATACCTTTGAGAATCTGAATATAGTCCTGGACTAAATTCGAGAATATGGGCCAAACATCTGTGGAAAAATGTCACCCAAAATTGTATCAGTTAAACTCCTTGTTACAACAGGCATCAAAATGTTGGTATATTAATGCAAGTCGTGTTCTCTCAAATGGAATATAAAGAAAAATGAATTTGCCAACTAATGTTAACTTATCATTCTAAACATCAATAAATTGGCCAGTGTGTCTATTTACAACTTGACGGGCAAAACACCACTTGCTGAGAGAGCCAGGACACACCAATTGAAATTCTTTGGCATCAGACACAATTCCAGGGGCCCCACAGTGGAACATTTCACTCCCCCCCTCCCACATCAACTTAAAAAAAAATAAAGAGAAATAATAAGCAAAGTCCAAGTAGCAATTTCCTTAATTGCTCTGCAGTGATTTCAACCACAAAAACTTCTCAAAGCGAGGGTTCCTTGAGCAATTCGCTCACTCCATTCAACCAAAGAGCATATTTTATAAAAAAGGCAAATGTAAAAAATTAAAACATGAATGTAATTAAATTGAGTTTGAGTGGTCATCGATTTAAGTAGTATGCCAGAAATAGTCATATTAACCAAGATGCTCTGTATGAGCATCTAGAAGGCTTATTATTTTCTGCCTAGTTGGTTGGTTTAGAACTTTTTGCATCTGCCTTTTAAATACTATGCATTGCATTTCTCTTTCCATGGTTGAAGGAAACCAGCTTGAGCAAGAACTTTATTGCCGAAATACATCCAATACCTTATAGAGGATATGGACCGTTGGTCCCGTGTACAGCATGGCTCATGTGCATTTTAAAGAACGCAGTGTACTCTTCGAAAAAGAGAAGGGGATTGTCTCCCAGTGTACTGCCCAAGCACCACCAGAAGGACCCCACCGGAAATAAGTCCTCTTCGGACTTTCGTGGGTTATCCTTGGTGTAACACCCGACTAAATCAAATAAAATCTATTCGGCGTAGGACTACTGAATTATCCCACAGTTGTCAGTGTACATTTACAAATGAACATTTTATAATACAGTTTAATCAAGTAAAGATTTATTTCATTACCATTTTTATTTTCAGAAAGAGAATTATTTATATTTAAAACATTTTCATAATGAACTATTTTTAATGCTAGTCACCAATCAGTGGCGGCGCTACAGGGGGGGCTAGGGGGCTATAGCCCCCGTCGAGGGTGGTTGAGGTTTATGCCCCCTGTATGTGCGCACTCTGGAGTTTATGCCCCGGTTTGAGCAAACTCTGGAGTTTATGCCCCATTGTGAGCAAACTCCAGGGTTTTGCTTGGCGATATGAAAGGGGTAATATTGTAAACTGGATTAAAAGTCAAAGCAATAAGTTTAGATATTTGCCAGATTCATTATATTGTAGGTCTTCAACAGAACCATTGTGGTGGTGGAACATGATAAGTATTGTCTTCTATGTTGTTACAATGTATATCTTCTCTGCATCATAAAAGTATATTTAATGTGGTAATCCATTAATTGTATTAGGTAACTTATGTTGCAGCACTTAAGAATTTAAATTATATATCAATTTTAAATATAAAATATTCTTCTATAATTAACCCGGTATTAAAGTAATAAAACTAAATAATAAAAAGAACAAAATAAACAACTATAATTATAACAACTATAAAAATATTGTACAAATAAATGTCTAAACAAAAGTGAATTCTGTCTTTAATAAAATAATTTTGCGTACATTTCATAGATCACATGATATGCAAAGGTGGTTAGCCACAAACTGGCTATGACATATCCATTATACGTAGGCCTGTTCAGAATATTAAATACATAGAAATAATTTATGGACAGGTCATCCAACCACCGAAAATGTACTAGAAGCGCTTAGAGAACAAATGCCTACCAAAGATGAAGTGTCATACATAAATAGTGATTAAACGGAACAGATAGAACCAATCCACAATTCAATCAAAAGATTCAGTAAAACGGTGAAAAATCATTAAAAATCCCATTTCTTGTACTGCACAGGATAAGAAATGTAAAGCCTGAAAAAAAATTCTGTTCCTCGGACGATTTTTTAAAGTTTGTGTTGACTGGAAATGGAAAAACAAATCTGATCTTGATTCTTTAAATTTTGGGCCAGTCTGAGAAACAAATATTTTTTGTTTTTGACGTAATCATGGTACACAACTGTAAAATGGCCATCTTGTTCGTTTAGGTAACTTTAGTAATATTTATTAATTTGCATTATAAATGTCACACACAAAGTTCCATGGCCATTTTTAATACCTGCCTTTTTTAAATACCTGCGGTTTTTGTTACTTTTTGTTATTCTGTGTAATGCACTACATTTCACCAATAAAATCATTTTATGGCATGCTCACATTTTAAGCTGCATTTTTTATCTTTATTGCAAAGCAAACATTAATTAAATTACAAGTGCATTATATGCCAAATACAAGATTTTACTGCAAAAATAAAAATTTGGCAGTTTTTGATTGATAAGTTAGAAATACAATAAAACCTCGAAGCCAAGCATAGTTAATTTCAAGAGGAAACTTATATGCAAATCATCTAAAAGAAGCAAATCTCCAAAAGTGGCTTTATGAGATTATGGGACACTATTCAACATAGTATGCTACCAATGAAAGTAAAGTAAGAAACATATTGGTTTAAAGTGAATATAGTCTTATTGTTAATGTTGGTACATGCTTTCACACCTATATTTTAGCTTTTGACAATGGTTTAAAATGTTTTTAATATTCATACCGTTATATAATGTACTCCAACAACTCACAATATGTAAAACAATAACTTTAACCTCTCAGTTAAAAGTAATCTTGAAAAGAAGCCAATTCTGAAAAAGCCATATAAGGGTACTCAAAAACAAATCCCATGGGCTTGTTCTTGAGGATTTATTGTGCATTAATTATAAAGGTCTTTGACAAGCAATTCTGCTTATTCCGTGTTATAGGAACTATTAAGTTGGCAGAGAAAAACAGCATGGATATCTAGTTAAAAAGTAGAAAAGTATTCTAGCAAAAAAGTAATGGCCATAAAAATTGAAAACAAAGTTAATAAGAAAAAACATTAATCTACACATCTTATTGTATGTAAATTATGCATAAAAAAACAGTCTCATAGCTCATCACGAGCCATAGAGTATCGTTGTGCACTGGGTTTTAATTTTACAAATGTGCTTTCAGGTGGCGTTTCTGGAGCATTGCGTTTAACCACATTCTGTACAGCAGGTGCGTTTGTTTTTCCTTGAGTGGGTGCTTGTGTTTGGGTAGTCTGGTCAGGACCATGATGAAATTCACGATGAAGTTTCCCAGAGTGCAAATCCTTTATAAACTGACGTAATTTGCCTGGAACACTAAAAAAGTAAAATTTGTTAAAAATATATTTGTATATGGCATCTGGAAATGTCATTTCAGTGTTTCCGTATGGTAAGATTATACATCATCGCAATAAAATTATCCAGTAAAATTCCTGTAGGAATGGGCGTTACTGATCGTAATGGAAAATATACGATGATTGTCTGATTCTAATCCGATAATTATCTGATAACTGACTTAAATGTGATAACATTTTACCTTTGACCCGGGGACAACATTGATATTATTTTTCAATGATTTTATTGCGATGCCAAGCAACGACGGAAAGTAAATTACTAGAAATTTACCAGACATAAGTGGCCCAAAAACACTAGCATTACAGTTTATACAAATTCTGCGCAGCCTTGCCTAGGTTATTGAAAAGTAGCAAATTCAAATAGGTTTATATCTCTCAATACAGATGAATTGGACAGAAATATTGAAAAAGGATTCTCAATGTACAAAATTTGTTGTGAATTCATCCTTTTATGTACTCTGTGAATATTGTAAGGTCAAGAAATCATCAATTAGTTGCATTGAAAATTACAAAGCACTGGAGCTCAATGTGTTTCTCTGGTCATTCTATGCCGTGCTAAGGGGAGAAAAATGGTGAATTGTATGCTAAATGACTTGGCTATGATATAAAACAGATATTGCATTTTTTATCTTTGTAATGTAACATTTGACATCGCCTTGGTAAGATTATACGGCATCGTAATAAAATTATACAAGAAAATTCCTGTAGGGATGAGAATTTAACTGATTGTAACAGATGATTGTTTGATTCTAATCAGATATTTATCTGATAATTGACCTAAATGTGATAATATTTTAACTTTGACCCACGGACAACACTGATATTACTTTTTCAATGATTTTATTGTGATGCCAAGCAACGATGAACAGATAATTTAGAATTTCTAGAAATTTACCAGACATAAGTGGCCCAAAAAACCTCTGCATTACAGTTTATACACATTGTGCGCAGCCTTGTCTAGGTTATTTAGAAGTAGCAATTTCAAATAGGTTTATATCTCTCAATACAGATGAATTGGACAGAAACATCGACAAAAAAGGATTCTCGGTGTACAAAATTTGTTCTGCAATTCATCCTTTAAGCCTGTTTTCCTATTGATCGTTATTCCAAAATCCCCGATCTGAAACGGCATTTTGAATCGTTATAAAAAAGTCAAAAAATAAACGATAAAATTCAAATCAGGCCGGACCGCTATATTTCCGCTATTTACTACGCTGTGCGCAACGAAATTCGTAAATATTCGCGAAGAATTAAAATCTGACTGAAACAGATTTAACGAAATTTTCAACTGTCTTTTTTATATATTAGTTAGATAATTGTATATTTTATGTTCTGAATAAAGTTACATCTCCCGAAAATGTAATAAACAAAATGTGTGATTTCTTTCTAGGCCCAAAACATGTAAATTTTTGCCGCGGGCAATATTGCCTTGCAAGCACCCAAATTTAACGATCCAAATCTTCAAACTTTTTTAACGTCAAAAGTGACCCCTTTTCCTGTCGATCGTTGTGAAATTCATCAGTCATTCTTCAAAATTAACGATCGAAAACGCCAATTCAAATCGCCGTTTTTGGGAATAACGATCGACAGGAAAACAGGCTTTAATGTACTCAGTGAATATTGTAAGGGCAAGAAATCATCAAATACTTGCATTGAAAATTTCACAACTCTGGTCATTCTATGCCGGGCTTAGGGAAAAAACGGTGAACTGTACACTAAATTACTTGGCTATGTAAGAAAATGGAAATTGCCTTTTCTATCTTAGTAATGTAACATCTGACATTGGTAATTATATTTCTCTCTCATGACTACATTTTCCATCAGTGATAAGTGATTTAGGAAAATATAATCTTTAAAGAAAAAGTATACTTCCCTCATTCCCTCAAAGATGTCAAATTTAACATTACAAGTCTAAGCAAGCAATATCTATGTATTAAAATAATCTATGAATATAACTTACCTCATTTGGCTAATATCATTAAATAAGTACATATGTCTAAAACTATCAATAGCTAAAACAGGTAGATCCTTACTGGTCTTGCCCAGATGAGACAGGGGATGGCTAAATTTGGTACCATCCGCTGTTAAAAAGTTTACACTCTCTGTAAAATAAAAAAAATAATAGGCGAGTAATAAACAATTGAAAAAAATATATAAAAATACTTCATTTTCTACAGTTCACATTCTCAAGCACTATTGTTCTGGTACTAAATCCATGCGGCTATGTCAATCATGAAAGAATGGCGTAATCTAGATCACTGCAAGAACTACAAGACAACTACATGTGGCACAGTGCTGCTCAAAGTGTGGCTACTAGAGACTGTATGGATATATGTGAGGTCTCATCGCAAAATGAGTCGCATCGTAGGCGAGACCAAATGGAGGTAATCACCAAAATAGCTCTAAATTCAAATTTCTCAGAAATTTAGTTTAGTACCATAATATTACATTTCATAATAATATACTTTTTAGGTATGTTTTTATACACGAAAGTGTCCTTCATGCAGATTTACTGACATATTTTTGGTTTATTTTTAGATTGCTTTATGGACGATGTTCTGAAAACAGTGTTTTGATACATAAAAACTCTAAATGCTCATATCTTTGGGTCTACTGTACATGTACAATGAATGGCATTGAAAGTGAACATTATATTATGCTGTATTAGAAATTACCAATAACTCAATTTTGGTAATTTTTACCATGAGACTCATTTTGTGATGAGACCTCACATATATTTGATTCTAGGTCACTACAAGACAATTATGGCATGCACAGTGCTGCACAATGTGTGGCTACCAGAGACTGGTATGGATATGACTGAATCTAGGTCACTACAAGACAATTATGCCATGCACAGTGCTGCGCAATGTGTGGCTACCAGAGACTGGTATGGATATGACTGAATCTAGGTCACTACAAGACAATTATGCCATGCACAGTGCTGCGCAATGTGTGGCTACCAGAGACTGGTATGGATATGACTGAATCTAGGTCACTACAAGACAATTATGCCATGCAAGTGCTGCACAATGTGTGGCTACCAGAGACTGGTATGGGTATGACAGAATCTAGGTCACTACAAGACAATTATGCCATGCACAGTGCTCCTCAATGTGTGCCTAACAGAGACTGGTATGGATATGACTGAATCTAAGTCTCTGCAGGGCAATTACGCCATAACACAGTGCTGTTCAAGATGTGTGTAACAAAGAGTGGCATTGATATGTTTGCATCTAAGTCCCTGAAGACAAGTGTTGCTCAAGGCATGGCTGCAAGAGACGGAATATAATTACCTCTTTCAGGAACTAATTCTCTTGCTACTATATCATTAAATTTTTGTAAACTTTCTGTGTCACTTGGTTCATGAAACAAAATTAGAAAAGGCAATCCCTCTTCAGTCAATTCCTATAAAGAAAAAAACCAATGCAATTTTATATTATATGATAATATAATACAAGGTAGATATATCAATATCAAAATTTGATCTGTCACAATGAAACTTCTCCACCAGTTTGACAAATTTTAAATACAGTGGAATCCCCTAATACTGAACACCCTTCGGGCTGTCCACTTTGTTCAGTTTTCTGGATAAAGGGTTGATTCTTGTGGTAATCGAATCCTCAGACCGATCATAGACCTACCACGAATGCAATGTAGGCTACAATGGATGTGTAGCAGTGTTATATAATAGTAAAAAATGGACAGCCTACAGTAGACCTTGGCCTACCTTGACAGATTTATCAAACAACAGTTATTTATTATTAAAATTAACATTTGTTTTGAAGTACCTCTTGTTTAATTGTAGCATGAAATTTTATTTTCTGGGTGCTTGTTATTAGGAGATTCCACTGTAATTAATAATGCTTATTGCATTCAGGAAGAAGGACCTCTGTTTATGATGGTGATATTAGAATCATCATTGCTTGTTTCTTGTACACTTTACAGATTTTAGTTATAAAATTAAAGGGACACAGCAAATTATATTAGATTTTAAAAACATTTTAAGATATATTGTCACCTGAAAATGACCAAAAAATCATCAACCTTAATTTTGAAATTAACTTGATCATATCAAAGTAGCATCAAAGTTAAAAACTGGAGAATAGAAATTAGTGTATTTAA
>JAOTQE010016009.1:0-10845 GCA_025631205.1 Nesometra sesokonis | reverse complement strand
GGTACCCACTTATACTCCTGGGTGGAGAGAGGCAACGTGGATAAAGTGTCTTGCCTAGGAACACAAACAGTCAACCATAGTGAGTCTCGAACCACCAACCTCATGATTGGAAGCCCGAAACGCCAACTGCTTCCACCTAATAAAAGAGATTAAGCCTGCAGAACTTGAAATAATTTTATCATGACATTTTGTTCATGGTAATTTATAAGATAATTTTTTCTTGTGAAAAACATTGTCGTAGACCAGTGATCTAAATTTCTAAATGTAACCTCCAGATAATCTTTGTAAGCCTCACTGGAATCTGTAGAGATCAGCAATCTATTCGCTGATTTTACAAGCATATAAGAGCTTTCCAGTACATGATGTTAAGCAATTTGTAAAATCGATAGTTAAAAAAGGTTGTTTTTTATTTCAGAAAGACCCTGGACATCCATTGAAGGCCTTAGCAAAGATGGCAATCCTAGCAGACTGTACACTTCTGTTAGCATGGAGGTATGGACATCTAAACATGCCTACATTGATACTTGATGACATTGCCTTAGACATAATGGAATGTATTTCAATAATTGGGAGTATGTATCATACCAACACTACTTCTTTGCCATGTGTATCAGGCCAGCCTTCCAAAATCTGATGACATGTTCACCCTTTTCTTTACCAAGCAGTGCCAAAGCCTCATTGAAAGATTAATTTTAAAGGATAGTTCTCATGTAGGTAGGTGAAACACAAAATAGGAAAAAGGTTATATCTGCCACTGTTTTATTCAAATTTCGAAATTTAAATGGAGCAGAGTAAACTAGATGTTGCACTTTCAATAACTTGCTTCTCCCCATGACGCCATGTTATTTGCAGAGCTACTACATTAACACACATCCTTTTGTCCATAACAGGGTTGTATCAGTACAGTAGCCCCTTCTCATCTCAAAACTCTGTGTTTTGGGTTCTTTTATTGTGCACATGAGCTGTTTGTGTACACTGAGCCTATGGTTTATAGTCCTTATCCAAGAAGACTTGTTAGTCCTGTCAATCTATGAAAATATAACAAGCTCAACATCAAACAAATGGCAACAGAAATAATTTTTGTAGTGTTTTTAGATGAACAAACACATACTAAAAATAGTAAAATCCTCAAAAAATTCAGTGAGGGGAAAGTTGTTGAATTTGAGAATAATGCTGATATTGATCAGGAGCCTATCTACTGCCGCTATTGAGGTTTTCATTACAACAAAGCAACTTTTGATAAATTTATTTTTAAGTTTCTTTTTTCCACCTAAGTTATAATTCAATTTGCTTTTTGAAATTCTCTGCTATCTACCTATCAATGATGAACAATAAATAAGTTCTTTTACTATTTCAACTGCACACTTACATCACTAAATTCCAACCAACCGCGAGTTTGCAGTTTAATAAGTGCTTTCACTGTTTCAACTGAGCATGTGCGTTACTATTGCCAAACCAACAAGAAATTCCAACCAATCGCAAGTTTGCAGTTTAATAAGTGCTTTCACTGTTTCAGCTGAACATGTGCATCACTAATGTGAAAGCAACAAGAAATTTTTGTCCATTTGTATTGCATGTACACAGTTGAAACCATGATATGGCGTGTTTATAATGTTTGTTTTATATTTTATGCATTACAACATGTACTTTAAAATAGTATTTTTGCATATGTTCTATTTTGTATTGTATAGTGCAGAAGAAGCTGGACGGTATTTAGAAACATATAAATCCTACGAAAACAAGTCAGCAGACACATTAAAAGAAAGGGTTCATGCAGATTATGTGTCCAAGGTAAAACTGTTAGACACAGGGCGAGTTGTTAAGGGTTCAGACAGATTATTTGTTCTTGGTAAAACTGTTAAACACCGAGTGAGTATAAATGGGTACCTGGGAGGTACAAAGGCCATATGTACTGATTACAGCTGCAATATTGTGAAATGTATTGCATTCTATAGGCGTTTGTTCCAATGACTGGGGTTATAATTGTGAAGTGCTTAGAGGTCTTTGCAATAAGTGATATATAAATCTCATATTATTATTATCATTATCATTATTATTATCATTATTATTATTAAACTGTTGAACGCAGAGGGAGTTCTGAAAGGTTCAGGCAGATGAAGTGCTCAAGGAACCTACCTCTTGTAAAAAAACACATTTAGGGCCATAAAAAGATCTGCAAGGTTGGCACTGTTGATGGTATGGCTGATAGATGATGACGAAGGTTTAAGCTATATTATAACCTGTATTCTTGGTGTTCTTGACAAGCTTTATAAACTGCATGAATCATGCTTTATGATTTGTCTTAACAAATACAGTGAATACTGTATAATAATAGATACAATTTTTAGAATAATCATTTTACATAAATCTTCTTGTTGTAAAGTACAATGCAAATATTTCAGGTGGCTTCTTCTGTAAATTAAGTTATATATGAACGTCTTTTATCAGAAAATTTACCGCGATTTGAAATTACCAATACACAAACATAAAGAGCAAATAGGCTTTTAAATGAGTTGTCATTAAGCCAGCGTCAGGACAACTGTATTATGTGGTATGGCTTCTAGCCAAACAGACAAATTAATTTGGTACAAATCATTTGCCTTCCATATTTTTGCAGATGACTGACTGCCTAACAACGATCAAGTCAATCAACAAAACAGATGCTGTCACTCTTCTTACAACATTTGGGGTAATGCTCATTTCTTAGTTGCCATCTTCATCATGGAAAATACTTTATTGTAGTATACTCTGTTGTATAATAGAATAATAGTAACTCATCAAACAAGAAAGAAAAAGCCATGATTTCTCAATGATTCAACTTTTATTGAGTCATCATCTGGAATGTTTGTGTCAAAGAGATGACTAGATATTATCTGTTTGCCCAACTAAAATGTATTTGAATACTCGGTACAGTTGAGAGTTTAGTTGAATCTGTTTGCGTAATTTGGACATAAAATGTATTGAATACTCGGTACAGTTGAGAGTTTAGTTGAATCTGTTTACTGAACTGTACTATCTAGTATATTCCCTAATAAATATACTAATTGGGCTTGAATGTGATACCAAGCCTCCCTGATCTAGTGGTATTGATATCAGGCTAGTAATCTGGTAACCAGTGGGTTTGGGTCTCGCCAGAAGACAACTTAAAATTTCATTCTCAACTACTGAGCATTTGGTATGTGTCACATCAGAGTGGGCTAACAAATTATATCTACTAATCTACTTTTTTGCAAAATATTGATAATCTAGGTAATAAAAATATGGTTGTAAACGTGATAAGTATTTTCTCCAGGTTTTGACATTAAACATGTAAAGGTTTTTGTATATATTTATTTCATAGAGTTTTGAAGGAATTGTAAATGCCACAGAAGATGAGCTTGCATTTTGCCCAGGATTTGGTCCTAACAAGGTGAGATACACTACCATATTTGTTCTTTTTAAATTATTATTGTTCAATGCCCCAGCAGTTGACTTTTTTTGGAATTTCATTTTTGTAGCAATTTTTAATATGCCATAAACATTTAGTCTAGCATTGTCAAATACATTATTAATAGATTGATAATTTTCTGTTTGTTGAGAATAAACATATTTTATGCAGATTATTGTAGAAATACAGTTTAATAAAACCAATCAATCTTCAAAGAAATATCAATATTTATGAAATTTGTGCATTTCTTGCATAGTATATTAGTAGTATACATATTTTACATTTTTTCCTGGAAAAAATAGACACAAGTGTTTCTCAGCTGATTTGTGCATGAATATCAACCAAAAAAAAGTTCCAGGTCATCAGGCCTGGGGAAAGCCACCATTTTGGTTTTCAAAATGACCGCCATAAAATGTAGGTTTTTGATATCTCGGCTTCCAGACCATGTATGATGCTCTCTGAACAACAATCTGGATTTCGGCCTGGCCACTCTACCCTTACTGCTCGGTCCTCTTCTTTTTTATATATGCATTCCGCAAGGTATTATTCTCGGTCCTCTTCTTTTTTATATGTGCATAAATGATCGTTCCAACTGCTTAACTAATAATTGCACTGCTAATATGTTTGCAGACGATACTATCATCTACATGTCTAATAAATCATCTGCCATTATTCAATTGACTTTCAAAATGGCTGCCATTGTGGGATTTTCAGGGTGCTATATTTTGATTCCTTGACCATCAAAACATACACTTTCTCACCAAGATGATGTTCAAACATGGTCTAAAAGCTGAGATATAACCAAAAACCTACATTTTATCGCGGCCATTTTGAAAATCCAAAATGGCGGCTTTCCCCAGGCTTGATGACCTAGAACTTTTTTTGGTTGATATTCATACTCCAATTGGTACAAATCAGTTGAAAAACACTTGTTTCTAATTTTTTCCAGGTTTGACACTTTTTTGTTAAAATAGGTATATTATAGGACTTGAATTTCAATACAAAATTTTACATTTCAGGCCAAACGTGTAGCAAAGGCACTACAGGAACCTTTCCGTAAAAAGAAGTGTTCCAAGTTAGTGACAGACACTGCCAAACTTGAAGAGATTCCAGGAACAAGCACATGACACTGGCCGTACTATAACATGTTATTATGTTAGAAGATAAGCTGAATGACCCACAAAAGGCAATAACACTACAGTACACCCGCATTACAACACTGCCTGTTATTATGATGAAAGGGAAGACTACAGTACATTCAAAGTACCACCAAAAAGATTTTAAATTCATCAGGACTCAATATAAAAGTTGAAGACCAGCCAGAAATGGTTTGACATCTTTTGCAATAAAATAATATTTCTTCCCTTATATTTTGTAATGTATATATCATATACACCAATGAACAAAAGAAGATGACCCGCCTTGACACGTACTAACAACATTAATGTATGTAAGTTTCAAAATACAATGCAGGTTTGGAAAATAATTCTGTTATTTTTTTTCTTTTAAACAGCTGTGTGTATTTTGACCATTCTTGTTATTGGTTAGTCTAAAGACGTATCTTTGGTTACCCTGAAAAACAAAATCAACAAGAGGAGTTTGATGAAGGGCTGTTTATTTGAGGAATCCAAATTCATCACTCTCTGATATTTTATTGAATAACAAAACTACTCCCTTTATGGCCCTTTTTAATCAGATGAGTTTCCTGCTTCGCAGAAATAAAAACAATACACAGGATGTACTGGAAATTTCATTTTTTTTTTTTTAAATGTGAAATCGTCCCATGCATGCTGTGTCCTTACTAAGTTAAAGTTGTGTTATCAGAGTTACCTCCAAGTTTATTTTGCATGCAGATGCGTTGCATGTGGCATCGAAATGGTGCTTACTATGTTCAAACAGATTACAACTTGTACCTATGTCTTTCACATGTGTATCCGTCTCCATGTCCATCAGCTAGTATTAGAGAAAATTAAATCCCAATTTATTTTCTAACTTAATACTATAATCATCATTAAGTATATTTTGCAATCCTAAAATATGCTGAAATGCTTCACATTTATCATATGATCACAAACTACACTATCAGATCGGGAAGAATGCTCTTTAAGCCTAGTTATTAAACACCTATCGGTCTTACCAACATAACCACTATTACAACCAGGGCATTGGAAATGGTATACAACAGAACTTCTATACTCTTTGGGGGTCTGATCTTTAGTACCTATCAAGTAAGAAACCTTATATTGCCATAATGTTATAAATTTTGCTTCTTTAGTTAGGTGTCTATGTATCTTATTCAGACATTTTCGTATCATGAATTCGCCTGGTTTTCCTAGATAAGGTAGTCAAATCCAAATTTTAGTAAAGATACCATCATTATGTTTATCACTACATTTAGTTTCAGTTAATTTCTTAAGTATCCTATTATCTACTTTTAAGGGATAACCATTCCAAGACATGTAATTTTTGATGGTACTTAGTTCTAATTTTAATTCATTAGGAGTGCAAAGTTTATGAGCTTGGGATACTAAACTACGAATCCATGAAATCTTGTGATTCCATGGGGCAAAGGCATAACGTACATATTTGGTATATACCTATTTTGTCTACAGTGTTACTAAACTTAAGGTCAAGAAAATGTACATCATCACTACTCTCAAATGATTCAAATGTAAACCTAATTTATGGAAAGAGTTAAGGCTATCTAAAATATGTTGAAAATCATCTGGTTTAGCGAGTACTAGAGTATCATCTACAAATCTAGCATAAAACTTAATAATACCTGATTGCTTAAGTTTACTAAAACAATTAAATTTTCTAATTCAATCGTCATTATATAATATGAGGCCAAGAGGAGTTCCCATAGCAACACCACCAGTTTGTTTATATAGGGTGTTACTACATGTAAATACTGTCTTAGTACAACAATCCTTAACTTCTGTTCTGTTATGTCAAGGTGGGCATTAGGCCCTATGCCTTAAATTGCAGGGGAAGGTTGTGGTGAAATTTGAATCTTTTTCATTGTTTTTTTTTTATGGGTCTGCCTCTGGTTAGTGTATTTCTGTTTCGGAGTTTAGATAATTTTTTCCAACAGCATAAAACCTGTAGCGCTTATATATGAAATAGTGATATATAAATGTTAGCACTATTATTATTAGGAATATATAAATCGGTCTACATTAAAATACATTTTTCAAAAAACTTAATTAATATTGAGATAATGGTAATTGACTTATTTTTCTTAATTATATTTCTCAAGTTTTGTTTTTGCTTTGGGGCAGAGCCAACCAAATGGAGGCATACGCCACAGAGTTAGTTTTCCATAATAGACAAAAATTTTAAAAATCAATTTTTCACATTTTCAGAAAACATTTAACTTTCATACTGAATTAAAAATTTTCACGTATATGATCAAAAAATGCAAAATGACCCTACTTAGTCAATATATACCGATAAGCAATTTTCAAATGCAGTTAAAAAAAACTTACAAAACTTTCATTTTAACGTTTGAAGTTTGATTGTTAATAACTTCGCAAGGAAACATTGTATAAAACTAAAATGTGCAGTTTCATAATTCATAAAATAATTAAATTTTCAATTGTTCGACTCATGTCTCCTTTGGCAGTGACTTCGCCACATATTATGGCTGAGTTTCATCACCTACTGTGAGGAGCAAGGATGTGTTTCAGCATTTAGAACATACTAGGAAGTTCAACTTCAAATGAGGCTAGTCATGGCAAAACCACCAAGTTTTCACAAAGAAGGTTATTGAGAAAAAAGCAAATAAACAACAGGAAATATAAACAAATACAAAAGGAATTTGTGCATATTTTGTTCCATAACTTCAGTTATAGATATCCGATTTTGATAATTGACCCCTCATTTTAATATGAAAACATTTTTATATAAAAAACTCAAATTTCAATTTTCATACAACTTGATTGTTTTGCCTTAAACGGATATATGGATCCATTCAACAGCCCAAGAGAAATATTTTTCCTTTGATATTGTTTGCAAAAATGGGCACTCAAAGTCGGGACTTGCAAACGATATGCAAAACCTATGCCTCAACTTCAGCGAATGAGCCATTGCCATTCTTCAAAAAGGATTGGTGTTAGGCAGCAAAAAGTCAATAAGGTTTAAAGAAAAGTAAAGGATTTAATTACCGACACATTTAATAAAGTGGTACGACCTGGAGACAAGGCTGCCTTGTGCATCCTGCTAAAGAAATGAGATACCTCAGAGATAAGACTGGAACCCATATTTTCATCTGAAGAATGAAAAACCACTAGACAAATAAGCAGTTTCTTCACCAGACTATCTGCACGTCAAAGGCAGTAAAAATTAACCAGCTCAGTCATTACTGGAGAGGATATAGAAGAGACAGATTGACATGTGGGATAATGAAGCAGGCCGTTCAAAAATGTGATCTTCCATTTTGGACAGATGGATATTATCCACCCAATTGTGTATAGACAATATTAAATAACTTGAACAATATTTTGCACATTCATCTTAAAAATAATGGAACAGTCAAATTTCAACCCCTTTTACAGAATGGAATAGTCCTATCATCAATAAATTTAATGTCTTCATAATCAATGTTTATTTAAAATTAAATACTGTAATGATGACAAAAGCATAAACCGTGATAATTTTAATTTTGCTTACACCCCTATCTTTGAATGGAATAACCCGTAATAGGCTGCATGGTTTTCAAAAGTTTAATAAAGTTGGACTCTATTACCAACTTTTACAAACAGTTTAGAGAATGTTTGGGCATAAATTGCAGATTTTGTAAAATGGGTGGTACGTTTTTTGTTTTGTTTATTAATGATTTCCTTCTGTGTTAGATTCTCAAGTACGTCTGTTTGCGGACGATACTAAAATTTTTTGAGTTGTTAATACAGTTTTGGATAGTTTGGATCTCCTACGTGATCTTGATAAGGCTTGTACTTGGTCTGATACTTGGCAATTGCCCTTTAATGAAAGTAAGTGTATGGTAATGAATTTGGGAAGAAGAATCCAGGTTGTAATTATGCTATAAGAGGTGTCCCCTTGATCAGGTGAAAGACCTATAGGGGTTATAATTGATTCATAACTTAGTTTTAATTTACATATTGCTGATGCAGACAAGAGAGCCTATATGAAGCTTGGGATGATTTATCGTTCTTTTAAATTTTTAAATGGGGAAGCGTTTATGAAATTATACAAAAGTATCGTTCGTCCAACACTAGAATATTGTAATGTTGTTTTTAGTTCTATGTACTCTAAAGAGGAGATTCTACTGGAAAAAGTTTAAGAGAGGGTAATGTGAGTTTTTAAAAATATGCGGGACGGCTTGGGTTATAATTCAGTATTTTTAATTAATTTACTAAAATTTGAAAATCCTTTCTGATTCTGGTTCATTACTCCTCAATGCCCCTAAAAGGAGCAAATTTCCTCTCTAAGGAAATGGAATAATCCAACATGAATACTTACACTATTTTTAAATATATATAATAATCAAGTATGGAACATTTTATCACAGTAAAATTAAGTTATTAAAATAATTGTCTACTGAGAAATCGGCTTCTCAAAATGTGTCAAATTCTCAATTTACAATTCGAGTTTTCAGAAGGCCCCAGAGGACAATTTGGGTGGGTCTGGTATCTCGTAACAGGGGGGTCACCAAATGTTTTCACTACCATCACTATCATGAATCTTGAGTGCAGTCAACTTAAAACTGAAAAAATATGAATAAAAATTGCCAACCCTCATTCTCGATTTTACCATACTGCCTGTTTTTCTGGGTCATGCAGTCTTAAAAGGAAATAGTTGTTTACAAAGAACAATAAATAACAAGGTAATTTTTTAAGTAATCCTATGCTTCAAACTCATCAGATGTTTTAGTAAATCACATAGATATGAATTGGATTCATAACTTTTTTACATTTTAACATACAATTTTAGATGTTTTTTAAATTTTAAAATTATTTGTTTTAACATTTATATTTGACTTATATAAAAATAAATTTCTACATTCTTTAAGTATTCACCATATGCACAGTACAAGACCTTTAATTTATAACTATTGGTTTGTCATACAAACTTATGCATCTCTTACAGCTGGTGCTACACTAATAAATTAATAACTAACACATTTTTTTGATTTACCTTAATGTTTAATCTGAAAAAAAAAAAAACTTCCACCTTATTTTGCTATTTTGCTTGATAATTACAACTGCTATCACTTTGTAAAAAATGCGTATCTTAAGGAGTAAAACGCAGGTGCAGAAATGAGTTAAAACGATTTATGTCATAGAAGTATTTGCCATAGATCCAAATCCACCATCGTAAAACGTTCCATACAAATTGTTTATTTAAATTGTTAAACATGTCTCATTCATATTGGCCCACATTACTGATTCCAACTCCACCTCTGATACATCTACAGATATCCAGTCCATCTTTCTCATTAAAAAGTCATCTGAAACAAACATCAAAGTTTTTGCAAGCATTACAAAAGTGGTCAGGGCAAAGTTAAAGAATCTACATATTATGTTACATTTTTAAAAGTTTTTTTAAACATTTGTCAAAAAGTGGTCCAGTAAATGCCTGACCACCGACCGCTTCCGCCGGCCTTGCTAGATCTCAATATGACTTTAGATCGTGGTTGAGATGTATTGCAATTCCTGCCTTTTCTTACAGGTTTCTTTTTTTCTTTGTTGTATTACACTGAGTCTTCTAACTTCCAACAGTGGCCTTGGTTGTGAACTTTGAAGGAGACTGTAGCTGACTTTTAATCCAGCTTTTAAATTTGCAGTTTGTTTTTACTGACAACCACCATACAAACAACGTTGAGACGAGTCTGAGTTGATTATTCACAATTCTTTTAATTCTCCTCAAACAGTAGATGACGTAAAATTACTGAATAATAAACAAGAAAACAACCTATCATTCATATAAGTTCAAGTATACCATATTAAAACGTCAAAACAGCTCATTAATATGCATAAATGTGTGTTCACTCAAGCGTGACGAATCTTCGTCAAGTATACCCGTTTACACGACAGGCTATGCGTTACAGAAACTATCATTATAATATGCAAAACCGTTATAACTTCTAGGCCTATCTTGAGCCACATGTTCACTGATGCGTTTAAGTAATGCATACAAACTTAGCTGAACATCTCAGGGTAGTAAACACAAGCTATTAAAAGGTTTAAAGTATAGTGAAATAGTTATAATTTACAAAAATTTGCACCTCACTAATTTTATTTTAGGAATTTGTTTGTTGTACCTCGCCTAGCGTAGGCCAGAGTAAATGTGGTGCATAATTCACTGCTCAATATTTCAGTAACTTTAAAGATATATTGTCACCTGAAAATGACCAAAAAATCATCAACATTAATTTTGAAATTAACTTGATCATATCA
>JAOTQE010015998.1:0-10846 GCA_025631205.1 Nesometra sesokonis | reverse complement strand
ATCTCCTACTTTTAAGCGCTTTGAGACAATCGACGATTGTTTAAGCGCTATATAAATATGACAACATTAACATTAACTTCAGTTGATCAAGATTTGATATGTTTTGTTTAGCTCCTTCCAATCAGGTGCTCAGATCGTTTATATCAATCATTTGAGTTGCTGTCAGCCCAGTTCAGCAAATCTACGTATATGTTAAACTATGTATACCGGAATTATGAACTATGAAAGTTTGTTTCAGAAAATTCAGAATTAAAATAAAGGTATTTTTAAATTTTGTGAGAGTAATTGACATAGTGGTAGCAGTCCAGAATCCCAATCGAGAGGTTGGGACTCTGTGCCTGTGCCCATGGGCAATGTCCTTTACTCATATTGCTTCAGTCTACCCAGCTGTACTGTTGCAAATTGCTGGGAAGTAACTGCAATGGATTCTAAACCACAATTTCATAAATTGTTCCTTGGGTCATTTCTAAACTTCCTTGAAAATTTCGTCAAAATCTGTCAGTTATTTTTAAGTTATAATGCGAACAGACAAAAACACACACACACTCCCACCAACACAACTGAAAAAAACATTATCTTGCCAACTTGGTGGTAGTGGTAGTAATAATGTTAGTAATTGTTATTAGTGAATTTAATTGTTAATGCCGATTATACTATACGATGATGCCCTATTGAAACTTTTTGCATGCATCACATTCACTCTTATTCATTGGTAATACTATGAATTGGCCGTCCTCTCTAGAATTTCATCTGTTGTGGTTTCCTGAAATTTTGTTTCTCCTTTGTTTTGTGCTGCTTGAATTAATTGCAAATAATAACCTATTTATATATGAAAACACATTTTAATATGTAATGTGCTTTAATAATACTTAAAAGTATTTTAAATAATGAAAATAAATAAAATTATAAACAAATAAAGACATACAATGATGCCATTGTGACATCCAGGGGTGGATTTAGAGGGGGGGGGAGGGGCACGCCTATTATCGTTAAAACGTAGTTGGGCCCCCCTTATATTAGGTGCGCCGGGTCCAAAATTTACCATAAAACCCAGAATACGGTACCAGAGCACAAAAATGGGGTTTTTTTTTGTTCGTAATGATAAAATTGGCAACGGCCCCCCTTTCGGTGGATTCTGGATCCGCCCCTGACATCAGTGTTCACTCTTCATTGTCTTCAATTGTGTAGTGGACGTCTTGTCGTGTGTCATCACCTGACATTGTCCATTTTTACGTCCACTGAAATATATAACTCCCTGTTTTTACTGTTGAGAAATTTTCATTGAAACAAAACTTTTGCATATTATTACTGTATTACTGAAACAGTTAAAAGTTGTGATTTTGGAAAAGAATGGAGAGTAACACAGGTTCGTGGAATTGGCAAAAGATGGATGGTATACCATGAAAAATGGCAGGAAGAAAGAGTGGAAAGGCAGAGGCTGGTACGGCTATGCAGAAACTACGGAGAAAGAACCAACAGGATTTACATGTACCATTTGTGGTAGGCCATGCAAGGGAAGATCTGAACTTAAAGCACACATGATGGTACACCTTGAAATCCAAAACTGACATTGGACGAAACCATCCAGTCAACCCAACACAACACTATATTATTACTGTACTGTATTATTACTGTACTGTATTATTATTACTGTATTGTATTATTACTATACTTTTACTGTATTATGAATTTTTTGTTTCTGTTTAGGAAAGCGTAGATGACATGGAGTTGGAAGAAGACAAAAAGAACCTGATCTTTCGAGAAATAGACAGGTTCAGAGATACCTACAAAGTGAGTATAAATATCTTTTCATTTGCCAAATAAATTTATTAAATTTCTATTTATTCTGCCCTTTTCATTAAAATTCTTACAGGTAATTTTATAGGAAGTACTATTTTCCCAAAAAAATGTAGGAATTCTTAAAGAAAAAAGAAATTAGACTCAAAATTTGCAATTCTGTTTGCAAGATGAAATTTGTTCATTAGATTGATTTGCTATTTGGTAGTTTGTATCCACGATTTATAATTTATTTGGGTGTCAGTAAAAAGAAGTCATAATTATAACTTTCAAAGAAAACCAGTTAAAATTGTGGGGTTTTTTTAACGGAATTAACTTCCCATCATGCATGCTCTTTACAATTTTCAATGTCTGTTCATTCAATTTATTCATAACCTTTCAAATTACCATGCCCTAGATTTCTACCCTCTTCAATTAACTTTTAATGCATCAGATATTTTCTGGTGCAATACCCTGGTTTTAAATTAGCCCTTTGTATTTGCGTGTGTAAGATGTTTCTAGCTTCTTTTCGAGCAAATTTTAATACGCCTTGTACTCGTGTATATAAAATGCTAGGTGTTACAATGGTGAACACCAGAGGACGCCACAACATCCCGTGGCTACCTATGCCGTCGGAATTTCATTGTAGCCCCATCTGTCATCCATTGCATTTTGCGCCTTGGTAAGTTACTATTATAATTTGATAAAATAACTTGGTACAGGATTATTAAGGTATGTGGAATTTTTGAACCTTTTAAAATCCCCTCACAACACCCCCTCACAACACTCATGTCCATTAATGAGAGAACTCTGCCCATGAACGATAAGAAAGGCAATTTTTAAAAGGATATTTACACCCACACATATGTTGATAATATATTTCCCTTCTCACTCATCATATCCCAAACTCTTGAATAACATGATGAGTGATGTGAACATTTTGGTCTCACCATAAAATGATTTACATCGTTGGTGTTGAGTACTATGGTATATTTCGTTATACACATTTAGAGTTTAATTTTGGAGCAGGAAAGTGTGTAGATCTTCTGAGATTGATCGTCTTTCAATTGCTTAATTTTTAGATGGTTTTCTCAAAACCGTATTTCTGTACATTAAAATGTCAATGGTCATATTTTTGGATCAACAGTACTAAGGAACAAAGGTTAGATTACATTGTACTCCATTTGACTATACCAGTTATTTCATTTTTGATTTTCCAACCATGAGACTCATTTTGTTGTTGGACCTCACATTTATACGATTAAAAATACAATCAAACATTTGGACCTCACATTTATACAATTAAAAATACAATCAAACATTTACATAAATACTACAATAAAATGCCACAAAACTCAGTATTGGATCCTTGCAATTTAAAGAAGGTAAGAAGCTTAGATATTTTGTAGTTAAGTATTAACCACTTCACTTCCATAGCTGTACACAAGGAATTGCCAAGAAAAGAATTCAAGTGTCAAGCAGGTGGAGCTGGGAAAGGAAATGTGTCATATCAGTCATTGCCAGATTTCATAGAGTTATAGTTTTTGAAGGTATTCAGTTCATTTAGTAAAAATTATATTAAGATTTTTTGTGATGAAATAAAAATAAAAGAATAATTGAAATGATCACATGTTTTCTCCCATTAAAAGCAATCAATGATAGTTATTTTCTTATGTGACGAATGAATGTTGAATCATTAACAAGTTTAGTATTACAATCATATTTTCTACAGCTCAAACCATCAAGGCAATGGTTATCAAGGGGCATTCCACAGTATTTGGTTTGTGATTTGTGAATTTCCATATATCATTTATATGTCATAATATATATAACTTTTTTCATTTCGTAAACTTTTAAACATTCAACGTTTAATCAGAAACATTACTTTACAAATTTTGAATGGGTAAATTTAACTGGAATTTTAAATATGAAAAAAATGTGTCTAATATTGCGGACAGATTCCTATCTGTAATGTAATATAATTCCATATTACAGTTTACATTTTGTAGTTTTACAGGCAGGTATCCACTGTCAGGGCATATGTGGTAGTAGGCAATGGAATTAGCCTCTTTCATATTGGGTGCTGCCAGCATCCTTTCTGAGTCATCACCCTTGCCAAATTTCTCATTAGTGCCTCCTACTTATGAATATTTGCTTCCTGCTCAGAACTCCAGTGAAAGGCATGTACAGAGCAATGACTCTATGGCAGTATAATTTTACTAAAGAGATTTCAAAGTTTCAACAGAAGAGAAAAATAAGAATTTGAATTTTAGAGTGTGTTACCAAAATATTCTTTTTAATATCAAACCTTAAGCAGGGCACTCACTGTGTCATGCGACACAGTGCGATGGTCACACGACTAAACCGTCACTCCCTGTGTGTGTGGTTGCCAGATGCGATGATAGTCTTCTACTCACCAGCCAACGTTTTTTTTAGTGGTTCGACGGGGAAATCACCGAAGAAACCGTCGACCGACGAGTAAGAGACTGTCATCGCGTCTGGCACCCGCACACCCAGTGAGCGACGATTTAGTCGTGCGACCATTAAATAACGTAGTGAGTGCCCGGCTTTAGGTATACATGTTAATAATTAATTAATCTGAATGAATTATTATTTTAATGAATTATTATTTCTGATCTGATATCTCATAATTTCAAAATGTCCCATTCTTTAAAGTAAATACTGTGGAATGCCTCTAAACATGTTTACTGATAAATGGAATTGTCCATTAGTTTTCATACTTATTTCAATATGCATATCATTAGATCTATAAAATACTTGGCTCTATCTGTAATATAAAATGTACTTTGTTAGTTTATCAATTTGATAATTTTTGTTTGCCGTAATATTGTTCAACAAAAAATGCTATTTTATATTGTGATTTTTTAAATTTTAGTACAGGGTCATGCTATAAAATATTGCATGTTGGAAAATTCTGTAAATAAATATTGTAGCTAATAATTAGGATGATGTTTACATGTTTATTTGCGTAATAAGTTTGTAGACTTAATTAATGATATATAACAGATGTAGTGATGGTAATTATTGTTGAAATGTAACATAATTTGCTGTGTTATGTGTCTAAATAGCTCTTTATGGATTATATATAGATGTGCAGTTTATAGATATATTTTATAAACAATATTTGTAAAAATTAAATTGAATCACATTATAATGCATTATTAGAATCAAAATACCTTATTTACATGTTGCAGATTCTGTAAAACCTTTATGAGTAGCTGGTGGACTTCTTCCCTTTTTAAGGTCCTTGGGTTAGATTTTTATATTCCTTTCTGGCTTCCTTTTAAGACATGCTTCTATTAGAGATTCATTTTGCTAATTAAAGTAGGTCTTTTCAAATTGAATTATGTAAATATTTGAAATTGCTAATCTGTATAAAAAATAACGATTGCTTAAGACATATTTTGTAATTAGCTGTACTTTAAAATACAGATTCTCATTGTCGTTGTCATCATTGTATATAATAGTGTATAATACTCAACATCCTCAGTTGATAATACCAATTTTGACTCAAAAAACAATCCCTAGGGCTTCTTTTTGAGAGGGGGATTCCTTTTAGGTTATTTTTTTAAGCTTAAGAGGAGGTGATCATTTGAGATAGGCCTCTTTTTAAGATAAAGACCACCTGTGCTTCTATTTAAGGTTTTACAATATATTGATAATTCATGACTTTGTGTAGAATCTCATTACACATTCTGTGAAGTTGTCAATTCAATATTATGATAATTTTGAATTATGTTTTTTGATCAAAAACCTTGATTTTTATTCTCGTTAAAAGTATTGATTTTGAAGTGAATTAATTAACCTTTTGTTCCTGTGGTTTTAATCAAATAGTGTCTCTCCACAGCCTAACATACTCTTCTTTGCAGCCTTAACAATTTCATAATCATTTGTAAAAATTGTTTTAGTACCAGTAATTAGAATGTTTACTCTGCCTAGCAACATAGACAATGTTGTATACTCTACAACACAATGAGAGGAGATATACTCATTGGTATGCGTGGATGATGAAAGGTCAGAGGTTAAAGGTCAAGTTGCTGTGCAAGGTTGCTGATACAAGTATTCATATAGTATCGTATTCCAGTGTCAATGTCTATGATATGTTGGTATTATATACATTAAAAATATATATGTTTTAATTTATGTAATGAGATATTTAATTTTCTACCTTTCTCATATACTGCCCTTGTATAACAAATGGGAATAATTTTCATATTGTTTGTTACTTGTATAGGACACGGGTGTAATCATGAAAATGTATCGATTAAGAAAAATGTTGATAACAATACTTTGTTTATAATATTATATCCACTGAGTTGGCTTCAGTACCAATTTTTGGAGCTTTTTTTATACCCAGAAATATGCAAAATATCAATTTTTATCATGTGAGGACAATACAAAATGAATTATTATCACCATGTATTTAAAATTAACTGATGTGTACAATATATTAAATTTTTGTGGATTTATCCACAAAAAAACTAAACTGTTTAATTTCACTACCCTTGTTATTTTAAAACAAGTTATTATTATTATTATTATTATTATTGTTATTGTTATTATTATACTTTAAAACCAATTTTAGACTTGATTATTAATTACACGTCTAATTAAAAAGATAATTTGATCCTTTTTTTATTTTGCCATAAAGTTATTAGGGAATGCTATTATCAAAAAAGTTTCCTGATTTGTGAATTTCTGGTCTACAATTATTGTAGAGCCATTGCCGTGTCGTGGCTGTGACAAAGACATGTTGACTATTGTTAAATTGAATTGATTTTTTGATGCACAGTACACATTGTATACAGTAACCACTGTACAAATAATGTGTGGTGGAAATTCAAAAATCCTCTTTGACAATGCATTTTCTTTCAAATTAAAATATGGCTCAAAGACTCCTTCAGTATCCAACCATTAAGCCAACCCCCATTAATTTAAATAATTTTAGTCAAAACTGGTGCCTATTTTTTTTTCGATTATAGGTTGGTGTTGCAAGTTTTTGATGAATTAATTTCAAATCAAAATGATCAAAATGTTGATTATTATCATTATTGATATTGTTTGACCTTGACTGCAATGTTTAATTGACAAAATTTTCACTTTCAGGTAAGCATTTTGATCGATAAGTGAAATTTTACTAACACTGTTTATTTTTACTCAAACAATTTTTCAGGCTGATAGAGATAAAGAAGAAAATAAAGATAAAGACAAAGAAAGACGAGAAAGGAAGGAACGTGAGAAGGAAAGGGAACGTCAACGTGAAAGAGAAAAGGAGAAGGAACGTGAAAGGGAGCGAGAAAGGGAGAAAAAAGAAAAAGAAAGAAAGAGGGAACGTGAGAGAGAACTCGAACGGGAGCGAGAAAGAGAAGTCAGGGGACGTAGTAGGGATGATTTACGTGAATTAAGGTAAGGAATAAGTGCCCTAATAACAACTAAACTATTAAAATTACTAAGACACATTACGTAGACACTATGGTAAAACTTGCCTTTTGAAAATTCATCTAATTTGGAGTTATTTTCATGCCTCTTCATTCTCCCTAATCTTAAAATGATTAATATTTGCTCTAACTTGGTTATTGATTTATTTAAGTCTTGTAAAATCAAAGTAAAATATTTGAAATGTCAAAATAATCAGGCCAAAAAGATAATAAATATTTTCCTTGTCGGACACGTGCAAAAACACCATAGTTTGAGGCTTCAACTTGACAATTTCAACTATATTTGAAATATTACTGACTTTTCTGTACCAGTTCTTTAAAAAAATGCATCAATTCTGGAAATTAGTTCTGACCAGAGACTGGGAATTTTTTTGTTTGCCCTTATTCCTTTAATTTAAAGTCTGTAAGTTGAAGTTTAAACCTTCAAAAAATAAAAATTCAAACATTGCTAGTCCCAGCTTTCAAAGCTAGGATGGCTATATGAAAATTAACACCATCGGATGTACAGAAAGTAGATGTATCCAGCTATACTTATTGTTAAGCAAAATGCAGTAACGTAGAATTAAATTTTGCCCAAGTGGAGCTATTTTGTAGTCCCACTTTAGATTCGACTTATGTGAGTTTGACTATCTATGACATTTAAAATTGAAACTGATGCTGTTTCTAAAGAAGCTCTCACACACAATCTATGACTTGTCAGAAATATGATCAAGGAATTTTTATATAACTTTGTTTGGGGAATCCCAAGCTTCAAATTTGGGCTTTTTAAAAACAAAGTCATTTGACCCCAGTTAGATATCTCCCGTGTCATCACAAAACTGCCAGTTAAATTTTGCATGCAAAGAGCGCAATACAAAATAGTGGAAGAGCCATTAGGTCACATCACGTGCGTTAGCGCAAACGCGTCATGCTTTATAGATCTTGCATACCAATAATGTGCCATGGTTTGTGTCTCCAAAATCACAGTTTTGTCAGACTTCTGCACTTATCTTGTGAATGAAGTGCTTTGTGCATCCTACACACCTTTTTGAGGTCTGTTGAGGCTGACAAAGCTTTTTGTCCAAAGTTACAAAATTTGGACGTGATTATTGAATTTCGAAAAGTCCACTAATCAACTTCAATTAAGAAAGTATAATGCATACTCCAAGCAATGAGATACACGTCATCGTGAAAAAATTGTGTCAAAATGATTATGACATAATTTATGTCGAAATATTGAATCTTGTAACGATGACGTGTATCTCATTGCTTGGAGTATGAATTATACTTCTTATTATTGAATTTCTTAAAACAATGGCTTAGCTCCAAATTGTACTGATAGCAGCTCTAAATGAATGATTTTGGTTTTTAACATGCTTAAACTTAAGGAAAATATTCTGCTTTGGTCGTTGTTTCATTACTGTGCTGCACTGTGTGTGTTAACAAAACTAATAAAAACAAATATTCTTTACTTGCAGGAGAGATCGTGAACGTGAACGAGAAAGGGAGCGAGAAAGAGAAAAGGAGAGAGATTACGATGAAGAAGAAGAGTATGAACGAAGAAAGTTGGAAAGGAAACTAAGAGAGAAAGAGGAAGCATATCAAGAGGTATGACTGTTGTAAAAATAAATATATTTATATGAATGAAAACTAAGTTTTGGTTAAAAATGTATTGTCACTTGAAATTGACAAAAATGGATTTTGTAAATAACTTGCATATTTTGAAGAACTATGTAAACGTTATTACCATGACACTATAATTTAAGGTATTTTATATAATATTACCCCAATATTGTAATGTTATACTGTATGCTAAAATTCAGCCAAAACATCAGATTATTTTTTTATTTTAAATTTTTATGATTCGTTATTGTAAAATTCTTTTTACAGTATTACTATTTAAAATGAATTGTATTTTCAGGGGCTGATCCAGGATCGCGCACTTTTCCAGGTCCAGGTGGGCATGGTTGCCAGTTTTATTTTGACGAGCAAAAAAATAAAAGGTTATTTCCCATTTTAGTGCTCTGCTACCCAATTTTGGTCCGTATCCTGGGTTTTTATGGTAAATTTTTGACCCGGTGCACCTTATATAAGGGGAGGCGCAGGTTTGACGAAATAGTGGGGTGGGGGGTGGGGCGCCGGTTGCGCCTCCATCCCCCCTAAATCTGCCCCTGATGTTACTTTGATATGAGCAAGTTACTTTCAAAATTAACATGAATAATTCTTTTTCTAATTTCTATATGACATTACTTAAGCCACAATCACACTGGGTTTAAAAATGAGATTTTAACAATATTATGGGTACAATTCTAATGGTTAAATATATTCACACTTGGATTATTTGACATGGTTAAACTATGTAATACTTACAGTGCAATGACATGTTACCAAGGTTAAAAAGGTTGAGTAATTGACCAACATATACCAAACAGAACCATTGGGTAATAGGACATTTACCAGAGTTGTGCTGTTCACACTGGATTTTCGTACCTGGTTAGTTTTCATCAACAAGCATTTAACTAACTGTATGGCTGGTGTAAGTTATGTAACGGGTGAACTTTCTGTTCACACTGGACTTATTATTGTAAAACTAATCAGTGGATTGCTTAGTTTTATCTAAGAATATTCGGTGAGATTGCACCTTTAGGTAAGTTTAGTACTAAAGTAGAAAACAATTTTAAAAAACTACTGCACTGAGAGATGTATTGTCCAAAAAAACAATTTTTGTATGTCTAAAAAGAGCTTGCTCATTTTTATTGTCCCTTTGGCTGATTGTGCATTTAAATTACTTTTTATACATTCAAGACTACAAGTTATTCATAGAATTGACAAGCTGATAAGTGACCATGTACAGGGCAAAACGCTACTCCTCCTGGGGATATGGTTCGATGATGGTAAAAATTCACACGATTATTTTCTAGAATATATTATCAATAAAACTCCACACCAGATTTTTTATATTGGCTTTCGTTCAACCCACAATGCCCTCTTGGGAATTTCTGAAATTAGAGGTGTTTTTTTTTACTAGTAAAGTGCCCCCTTCTCAGCCGATTTAAGCCAAAACATGGGACATGTTAAGTTAGACCATCGTTTACATGACTACCAAATTCCATCAAATTCGGTCGTGGGGTACAAAACCCTGGTCAAACAGATGGACGGACAGACAAACAAACAAACAGTGGGTAAGAAATAATTATAGACTGGAGTGCTCTGTACAACAGAAAATAGAGCACTGCACAATAAATCATGAACTGTATGCTAACACAGTGTTTATCATGTCACTAACCAGATTGTTAGGTGCTATGCCAAATCAAATTTAGCTATATGTAATAGTATAATTAACCAAATATCCAATAAATTTTAAACACAATCTTTGGTAACTTTTTACTCATGAAACTTATATGTGGCTAATCAGTAAAGCTAAATTGACTTAATTGTTAACAGATACTTTCTAGAAATACCTGTACCAATTGAGTAACATCTGAAACTAAGTTTGATCAACTTTAATGGGGAGCCTCAACCAGGGGCAAAAGAATATTATGTTTTGATTAATTAATGTAGACTTGCTCCAAGTCGCTTCTATATGGTCGTTTTTCGTAATATATGTAGCGCCGCCAACGGCGACCACAATA
>JAOTQE010015987.1:0-10846 GCA_025631205.1 Nesometra sesokonis | reverse complement strand
TGTTATGACATTAGTGGTTATTTTGACATTTGTCGTCGACGTGTTATGACATTAGTGGTTATTGTGACATTTGTCGTAGACGTGTTATGACATTAGTGGGTATTATGACATTTGTCGTCGATTTTTACATTTGTGGGTTCCACAGGGTCACCAAATTTTTTCACTACCCTTTTCATGGATCTCGAATGCAGTTAACTTAAAACTGAAAATATGAATGAAAATTGCCAACCTTCATGCTCCCCGATTTTATCATACTTCCTGGTTTTCTGGGACATGCACTCATTTAAAAATGCTTGCTAATGCACGCCTTGCAACTTGTTTTGGGAAGAATTGTGTCCAAACGTTTCATTTGGATTTGAAGAACGTAGTAATTATTTCGAGACGAGTAGGTGTTACAAATTAATGGTCAACACACGATTCCTGTCAGAAACAGATCAAAGAAAACCAGCGTGTACGTGCTACATGGTTTGACGTAAATCCTTGAGGAAAAGAACGCCATGTGTAACATTAGTCACAGCGCCCTGACTATAGCTAGTTTTCACTGGACAACGTTAACGTTAACCTTAGCATCGCAATACGGATTCCGTCCTTTTTACGCAAATCGAATGCGCATGTGCGCATTTATGGTTAAAGCACCTTCAATCTAGGAATCGTGGTTGTTACGCAATTACTTCCACTTATTAATACATTGAGACGTCATCCGTTAAATGTCAAGGTTAGCGTATTTATCGAACGGCTGATTGTTCAAAAAATGTCCAAAATTTTAGGACACCCATTACCACTACTCGGCAGTTGATGAAGAGTTGGTTATTGACTAAAAGCCGTTTATTCAATGATGATAACAATTAATGAAGAATAGAAAGAAAAAAAAAAGTTTAATTTCTATGGAACATATCAGAAATTGGAGAAAAGTACCAACTAGAACAATTTATTTACGATTTAATACATATGATGACAAACACGCTTTACAAAATGACGTAATTATCAATAAACACGGTAAAATCGTTTAACTAAAATGACTTATTGTTTTTATAATGACGCCATTTAAGTGTATTTATGTAAAAAAGGTTTTCATAATAGAGAGAGATTGTAATCACTGTGTATTTTCTTTGTTTCTCATATCATCACTCAGCGCTAGTCATTGTTATGTAAATGTGATAAGAGTAAGGAAGTGACATAACCACTGTTATCATTCCTGATGATGGCATAATTTATGTCGAAATATTGAATCTTGTCACGATGGCATGTATCTCATTGCTTGGAGTATGCATTATACTTTGTTATATAAATTAAATCTAATAAATGCGATACTATACATTTAATTTAACATTTACAATTAATAATTACTTAAAATATTAATGAAAGAATACTTGAAAATTAGTTAGTATAAATGATTGTAATATTGTTGGAATACATACTTTATCTTAGCTTTACTGTATCTACTTGATGTTAAACTTAAATTAATATGCAGCAACAGACTCATGTTCAGTAATTTAAAATATGATGAATGTGGAAACAATGGGCCTTTGACATGAAATAATAGGCTTGTCCAAGTAAACACTCCATTTGCTAAGTTGTAATTCAATATTGAAAGTATCCACTAAATAGATCATCAAATGTAAGTATTGATTTAGTGTACTGTTTCTAATCAATAATTGCTACTGTGTAGCATTTTAATTATTTTCCTTATCGTAACATTAAATTCTCATATCCCAAGTCCATTAATGTTTAGTGCTTTATCATGCATCTATGTTGTAGATCCATTTCAAATTCAATTAACATACTGTAGATCCCTTTATTTTCATGTACCTAAATGTTCACGATTTTACGATTTTTAGCATTTCTCGACTTTCATTTTCACGATGGGACATTTTAAAAATTTGTTTAAAGTTATTTTTAACTGTTATTACTTTGGACATAATTACTGTTATTTGTTCAGAAACTTATTTTAGTTGAGGACCATGATATCACCTAAAATTAGTGTGCTTACCCGTGATAAACAATGTTTATAATGCTCCTGATTCACACAGTACATAAAGGCTAGCCTGGGCTAGCATCGCGGACCGCGATCCTACTGGCTCCTAGAACTACCTGGCCTTAAGCAATTTTTGCTGACAAATTCAGTGATTTTATCCACCTTTTGCCACGTACAATTACGGCCCTCCATTAGGCTACAATGATTTATTGACCATTTATAGGATATGCTGTTTAAAAAAAATTGATTCTCTGTATTATTTTCGTCGGTAATACTGCATCTTTTAAATTATTTTTCATTTTATAAAAAATGTGATTATTATGAGAAGCAATCAACCCAAAAGTGTATAACGCCACCTTGGTAGCAATAACATGTCGACCTCCATCATTTAAAGTTTGTGAAAATTGTTTCAAACTTTTCTTTAAAAATACGATTTTTTAAACTTATAACTAAGGTGGTTTTGATACCCAAACTATTATAATAGTTACATACCTATCTTTGAATAGTGCCAAAATTATTATTTTCAAAAAATAATTCTATACATTAGGTTTTACACAGAGCTCACTTTGGACCATGATAAATTCCTATATTTTTCTTTGAGATTTTCACGGCCCTTAACATCCGCGGTCGTCATGTCATGACTAAATTTGCAAAATTTAAGGGCGTGCTGTTTCAAAATCCAACTATAATGGTTGTTGCACTGGTTAAAATTAATCTTATGAGATCTGTAGAATGTATAGGCCTACACTTTCCACAGTTTTGACCTTATTAAAATTCACTCATATTTCAATCTATAGCAGGTATTTATGGCCATTATTTTATTTATTTATTTATTTTAATTTATTCAGTTCAAAACAACAGCGATGAAAACCACCACTAACAGGTTTTGTCTAAATAAATACAATAATAAATAGATTTTAAAATTTGAACTGTTAAAATACACTTACACAATTACATAGATTCAATTACTTTGCTTTTAAAAATAGATAAACTATTATAAAACAAATTGATGTCCGAACAAGTATCAAGCAAACTATTAAATTCATTGGGTAAACGCTGGAAAATTCCCCGTCTTGTGCAATCAACACAACCATAAGGAACATGGAGCATACATTTACTAAAAGTACAAGTCGGAACATTTAAATTATACAAAGACATCAACAGACAATCAAAAACATAATTCCTAGACTTGTATAAAAATACCATATCAAAAACAATTCTGCGACTTTCAAGAGAAACTAGAGAAACATTAAAGTTGGGATATGTATGTCTTAGAAATCTAATAAACTTATTGTAAATGTTAGAGATGCGCTGAGCCTGTCCCTATGGATGCTGTCAAGGAAATAAGCAATTTAACAATGACATCAATAACATCCTTGTAGAGCTATTATAGTTTTTTTAGGTACAGAAATAAGACACACCCTTGTAGACCTCACAAATGTAAAAATCTATGACATTAATGGTAAAAATAGATTTTTTTTACATTTGTCGTTTACAAATTATGATAGTGGTTAAGGAGATTTTTTGCATTTGTCGTTGACATGGTATAACATTAGTGGTTATTTTTACATTTACCGTTGATGTGTTAAATGACAAAGCTCAATTTTTTACCAGCCCAGCGTACAATGGCTAGTGAAAATTGGACCGGGCTAGTGAATTTTTATTTTTACTAGCCCAGTTGGCTAGTGAATACAAGTGTCAAGCAGTCACTTTTACACATTGTAGATTAATTTGCCATAGGCATGGGCTATTTGAATTGCTTATGGGCTAGTGAAATATAAAGTCAACTTGCCCAGTGGACTAGTCAAAACAAAAACAAAAATTGAGGCCTAAATGGCATTAGTGGTTATTTTTACATATCGTTGACATATTTTTACATTAGTGGTTATTTTTTACATTGCTCTGCAGTACAGTGTTGAGAACGTAAAATTTGCAAAATGGTTGTAATATGGCTTGCTTTTCAAATTCGAACTGAGTACTTGTAAAATACAATGAAAGCAGTGGTGACTGATGATGCCATAATTAATGTCAAAATATCATAAAATTCTGACACAATGGCATATCTTATTGTTTGCAGTATGTATTAAATACTTCAATGAAAAGTGAATTTGGAGGAGTTTAACTTCATTAGTATGGTGATGTATCACCACAAAACGAGTCTCTTTGTTGCAAAAACAAATAGGTATTGCTAGATTAGCAGTGCCTATAGATCTTCTCAAATTATGTTTCCATACATTAACACTTGAAATGTCTGTATCTTTGTATCTATTTATTCTACAGTAGGAATGTCATTGACACTTCACATTGTGGCAGAGCTAAGCCAAATGAGATATAAGTCGCAATTCTAGTTTTCCAAAATAGGCAAAAACTTTAAAAAGGGCAAATTTTATCAAACTTTATTTTATTTCAAAAACACCCAATTTAAACATTAAACTTTCATACTACATTAATAAGTTTCATATATTTGATCAAAAAATGTTTAAAAACGTAAATTTAAATGACCATGCTTAGTAATAATGTATATTGATAAGCAATTTTCAAATGCAATTTTCTCAAAACCTAACTTCGCAAGAAACATTTATGAAACTGATTGTTTTTACATGTTAAAGATAATAATGAGTAGTTTCATAATCTATAAATAACTAAATTTTCATTTTTTTTTCGACATATGTCTCATTTGGCATGATTCTGCCACATATGTAATAATAAGCTATAATGTGAAGTTTCAATGACATTCCTACTGTAGAATAAATAGATACAAAGATACAGACATTTTAAATGTTAATGTATGGAAACATAATTTGAGAAAATCTATCAAATATCAAAAAACTGATCTAAAATGATAGTTTAATGAAATGTACTGTAAGCATACTGTAGTTCTCATAACTAAAACAGAATTTCCCAAAATATGGCAAAACCAAGCCAAAAGTAGGATAAGTCACAAGCTAGTTTTCCAGAATAAGCAGAAACACAAAATAGTCAATATTTTCTTTGATTTCTGAAACATACAGTTTAAACATTTAACTTTCATACTACAGTACATTAACAATTTTCAGGTATATAATCAATAAATGTACAAAATATGCAATTTAAAAATGACCCTCCTTAAAAGTCAATGTATATTGATAACAATTTTTCAAATGCATTTCTCTCTTGTTTTTAATTTGATTGTTTATAACTTTGGAAGGAAACATGGTATGAAATTCTTTTTTATTTGCATTTTAAATATAATAATGTGTAGTTTCATAATATAAAAATAACTAATTTTCAATTCTCCAACTTATCTTTCTTTGGCTTGACTCTGCAACAAATTATGATTTCAAGACTTAATTCTGTGAAATATGTTAATTTGATGCTTTTTATGATGAAGTCTTACATTAAGTGTACGAACAGACATTTAATTGGCACAGTATAGTATTCTTAATAATTAATTTTCCTTCCATGTAAGCTTTCTGAGTCTGGTAATTACGAATTTTAGTAACTATATTGAAATCGTAAATGACAATGGTAGATGTTATTCTTTTGATGTAACATGATTCTTGCATAGATGAGTCCATAGCAACAATAAACAATGACTTTCAATAATGAAATTTAAAAGGTCACTCTATAATAATCAATGTCGTGTTTATGCAGTAACAAAATTGACCAATAAATTATCTAGAGAAAAAATCAAAAGTCCTGCAGAAATACAGTATTTAACTTTCTAATAAAACAAGTACCCATAATCTCAATGAGCTCCGGCTCTGTGCCATCCTTTTTTTTCAATTTGTTAGTTTCTAAAAATTGTTGACCAATCATTTAAATTTTTTTTAGTAGTTTCTCAGTGTTTGTTTTTTCTTTCTGAAACTCTGTTCTATTGTTGTGCATTAGTCTGCCAAGCAGGTAAAATCCTTGAATTTTAACCTGCCGGTACACACATGATCAGCCATCCCCTTGTTTTCAACTCTTTGTTATTTTCTTATAAAACTCTGTTCTATCGTCAAGCATTACGGTAGTTACCAGAGCGCATAAAACCCTTGACTTGTAAGCTTCAATTACATTCATGATGTGTTTGAGTTTCCATTGAGGCTATACTAAAAGAATGGTTAGGTCTTCACAAAGTGGACCTTAGAACCTCATGTTGTTGTTGTTGTTGTTGTTGGGGTTGTTGTTGTGTCCACAACTTTAAAAGCATCCAGCGTCACTAATTTTGAACAGACATGCTTGAAATTTTGTACACATTTCCAACAAATGTTCATCACCCTTTTTAATACCCCAGGGTGTCCTTTAAACCAACAAAACACAAAACTTGTTTCATCAAATAGTGTAAATACGGCCAATATTACCAAGCGCTTGAGTCTGATTATGTTGGTTAAGACATTGCTTAATGACTGTTCTACAAAAGCGAAGCACTTCAGTACTTCTCAGTGTGCTGCTTGTTTTTAATTAGTACAATTACATTATATATTGGAAATTTAAAATTAACAAATATACATAATACACCTATATAATCAATTATAAATTTAAGTATTTTTTAAAGAAAGCACAGACAAATTATTAAATTTAGTTGTGCCCTAGATTGGTATAGAAATTTTCTCTTGCCTTGCATTTTGGTACAATAAGGTTATTATGGATTTGACTACATTTTACATTTTAAATAGGAAACTGCATTGTAAGTAAATTTTGATGATAATATGAGGCATAACCTTTTAAGCATTTAAAAGTCATTAGGTGCAATTGATTATCACATCTGACATTTAAGTTTTTCAAGGAAATTAAACCTAAAATCAATAAATATCAACATCAGACATAATACACCTACCTATTCTGTTCACGCAACAGCAATAATCAGAAAGAAAGTATGAAGTTTATAACAAGAAGAAATATTAATGATTCAGCTAGCATTTTAAAAGTATGGTTTTGGAGTATCTACCTTATATGACACAATCAGATAATTCCACATTCCTGTGAGACACTATATAGAATGATTCACTAATGTGTTCATTTCCATGCCCATTTATTCTAAAGTCAAAAAAATTAAAACATTCAAAATTAGCTATTGTATTCACATTTGTGAGGTGCCGTGTTGTACGTCAGGTCATTTTGAGATATTCATAAAAATAGACAGAAATTCATAATTTCATAAAAATGAGATTCCTGTTGTTTTGTTAAGTTTAGTAAATAAATTTTATAATTACAAACTTCCTGTTTATGTTTATTTACAGTAAACATGTTTTTGAACTACATTTTGTAAAGGCTGTTGTTCAAAATCAATGGAAAAACATAAAGGAATTCAACAGTTGTTTATCTTTAATGTCGATTTTCTCCAAAGTGTGTTTTCATATACCAATGTTTTAAAATGATTTTTCTCTGGTTATACTGAAGTTATGAACCTCATTTAAAAACCAAGCTTATAATCTCTTCTATCCAAATATGACAATAACTCGATTTTGGTTTTCTGTACAACACGACTCATTTTGTGGTGACACCTCACATTTATAAATATAATACTGATCTGCCATATTTATATCATTTTTATTTCCAAATGTTAATAACATGCAAAACAATAACAGAATTTAATTTTAGGTGGATCCTAAAAATAAAGCGGATGAATCTGCATTGGCTTTGCTTAAATTGTGAACATTCTAAATCTATCGTAACCACCGGTGACCCATACCGAAATTCATAAGTAGTCATAGCTCTATTTAGCGCTATTTAGGTAGACAGCTCAAGTAGATTTAGCTCTACTGTCTATTAAACACCTACTTATAGGTAGATTTGATTAAAAACTACTTGTCGTCTATGTATAGTAGCATGTCTACTAAGGACTACTGTACTAAGAGACTATTAAGGGAAAAAATGCTAAGTAGACAACAGAAAAAAATCTACTTATTACCTATTGGTGACTATATAAATAGAGCTATTTCTACTAAAAGCTACTTAAATCTACTAAGACATTTCGGTATGGGGAGCTATGTGCCCTTGCATATGTGAGGTCTCATCACAAAATGAGTCGCATCGTAGGTGAAATCAAATTGAGATAATCACTAAAATAGGTCTGAAGTCAAATTTTTGAGAAATCTAGTTTTAATCAATTATGGCTACTATGGTACTTACATTTCATTATTAATATACTTTTAAAGTTTTTGTGCAGGATTTCTGAGATTGATGGTGTTTTGTTTGATTGCTTTATGGGTGGTTTTCTCAAAACCGTGTTTCCATACATGTGAATTGCAAATGCTTGTATCTTCGGATCTACTTATGCAATGAATGCCATTTAAAGTGTACATTACAGCTTATATTGTGATCTAGAAGGTACCAGTAACTTAATTTTGAATTTTCCTACCATGAGACTCATTTTGTGGTGAGACCTCACATGTGAGGTGTCACCACAAAATGAGTCGTGTTGTACAAAAAACACAAATTAAGTTATTGTGGTAGTTGGATAGAAGAGATTATAAGCGTTAAATTGGTTTTTAAATGAGGTTCATAGCTTGAGTATAACCAGAGAAAAATCAGTAAAACATAGGTGTACAGTATGAAAACACACTTTGGAGAAAATTGGCTTTAAAGATAAACAACTGTT
Source organism: Nesometra sesokonis (assembly GCA_025631205.1). Taxonomy (NCBI): domain Eukaryota; kingdom Metazoa; phylum Echinodermata; class Crinoidea; order Comatulida; family Antedonidae; genus Nesometra; species Nesometra sesokonis. The sequence goes on along the minus strand of JAOTQE010015987.1, from coordinate 2,306 downwards.
GACTTCCTGTATGTTTTTCCATTGATTTTGAAAAACAGCTTTTAAAAAATGTAGTTCAAAAACATGTTTATTGTAAATAAATATAAACAGGAAGAATGTAATCATGAAATTTAATTACTTAATTTAATAACAGAACAACAAAAATCAAATTTTTGTGAAATGACTTTCTATCTATTTTTGTGAACATCTCAAAATGACCTGGGGTACAACATGACTCACTTTGTTGTGAGACCTCACATATTTGCATGCAGGAACAGCACTTACTGTGGAGAGTATAGCCTGGGAAACATCCTTGCTTATTTTACAACCTACTAGCTTAGCAACAAGAAAATTTAAAAGAAATCATGTAGGCCTAGCCTAACAGGGTTCAATAACTTTTACATTTTTTTCTACTCAAGAATAAATCTAAAGAGTTTATGCAAGTAACAAACCATTGTTTTAGAAATAATGAAAAGGAACATTTTCAAAGAAATTTACCTTAACTTTCAGTATAGATTTGGAAGGAATGCTCTTTAAATATAAAACATTTGTGAATTATGTGAGCAAAATTTAATACAGGTTAGCCGTTCACATATGAGGAAAAATAAATAATGGTTTCCTATGATTGACAACTTTACTGTAAAAGCCCTTTATTTTTGCAGTACCAAACTTTTTTGCAATTTTATGATTCGGAACAGTTCTTGACATTCTGTTTTTGAATTGAAACAAGTCAGGACTACAGTATCTTTTATCATTCTTCATTCATTTATTTTGAAAAAACTCACAAATATCATTTTTATGTCCAGTTTTCATTTAATTCCATATTATTTTTTCCCTTTTCATAGGTTTCGATATTTCTTAAAGATAAAGTTCAAAATTCTAATGGTCGTTTTGTTCTACCTGTCGATGGTATGTTGCCATATGGTGTTGAACTTCCAGGAACAATTAGGTAATTTATATTTCTGCTGATGGTGGTAGTGGTGGTGTTGATTATGGTAGTGGTGGTGATGATGGTGGTTGTGGTGATGATGATTGTGGTTGTAGTAGTAGTAGGAATGTTGGTGGAGGTAATGGTAGTGGTGGTGGTAGTAGTAATGGTATTGATAGTGAAGGTGCTGAATGGGGTGTGGTGATGGTGATTGTGGTGGTGATGATGATGATAGTAGCAGTAGTAGTAATGATGGTGGAGGTGCTGCTAAAGGTAGTGGTAAAATTAGTAGTGGTATTGATGTTGAAGGTGCTGATGGTGGTGTGGTGCTGATGGTGGTGTTGATTATGGTAGTTGTAGTGTTGGTGGTGGTTATGATGGTGGCTGTTGTTGTAATATTGGTAACATTAGTAGTAATGATGGTGGGGGTACAGGTAGTGGTAGTGGGTGGTAGTGGTAGTGGTGCTGATGGTGGAGTGGTGCTGCTGATGGTGGTAGTGGATATTCATATAAAATCTTTCCTTTATTGAATTACTTTTAGGTACTATGGCGGATCTGATAAGCCAGTCCAGACATCAAAATTCACAGTAAAACAAAGCTACACCATCAACAACACAGAAGGATCATATGAACTTAAAGGCAATAGAGTTACCAATCTAGGTACCAATATGTACAGTATAGTAAGGCCATCTGAAACATGTGTATCACATGCTAAACATACAGAGCAAGCAAAACCAGTCTCAGAAGAAAGGGTATGTCATTGTGAAATTTTATGACAAAATGAGTTATGTTGTATGCCAGATCAATTTGAGATATTCACAAAAATTGTTAGAAAGTCATAATTTTATAAAAATGAGATTTTTTTTAAAAGTGTATTGCTTAAATTTTATAATTACAAACATCCTGTTTATTTTTACTTTAATAAACATGTTTTGGAAAGCTGTTTTTCAAAGTCAATGGAAAAAACAGGCAGAAAGTCAACAGTTGTTTATCTTTAAAGTTGATTTTCTCCAAAGGTTGTTTTTGGGTATGTACATTTCAAAATTATTTTGTGGTTATATTCCACCTATGAACCTAATTCAAAAACCAACCAAATTATAGCTTATATTATATTATATCTTCTATCAGAATGTAACAATAACTCAATTTTGATTTTTTGAAAATAACAATGTGCTAATATTGTGATAGAGTTGAAAACTGGAAAAAATATTATTTTCACAGTATTTTACCCCAAAACAATTACCCAACATATATTTTCATAAATCAGAAATATACTACATTTTGAAGTAATATTACATTAGCTTGAGAATAGGAATTTAGTTAGCCTTTCCAAAGCAATCAATCAATCAATCAATCAAAATAACATTTATTTCTCTTTGTTTGTTACATTATAAACAAG
>JAOTQE010015976.1:0-10846 GCA_025631205.1 Nesometra sesokonis | reverse complement strand
TATTGATATATTTTAATTTCCGAAAGGGGGGGGGGGGGCTGGGGCCGCCCCCATTCCTCTTTACATCCGCCCCTGGGACTGATTCCTCCAGCTATAATTAGTTTCTGCCACTAATTAATTTTCAAAATGACACCCCTGACAGTGACATAATTATGCTAAGAGAGGAGGGGAGCTCAGCATTTTCTATCCACACTAAAAGTTATTTCAGAGCCTTCTTACCCAGCCTAAATATCAACTTGCCACACATTTAAGTCTGTGTAAAGAGCCCATGTACAGTCATAAAATTTTTATGACTAACTCTTAACTATATATTTGCTGTCCACCTTTGGATTTCTTTTTTATATAAGTGAGGTGTCACCACGAAATGAGTCGTGTTGTACAGAAAACCAAAATTGAGTTATTGTATTTGGATAATTGATTATGAGCTTTTAATTGGTTTTTAAATGATGTTTATAGCTTCAGTATAACCAGAGAAAAATCATTTTAAAACATAGGTAGATGAAAACACACTTTGGCGAAAATCGACATTAAAGATAAACAACTTGACTTCCTGTATGTTTTTCCATTGATTTTTAAAAACAGCCTTTACAAAATGTAGTTCAAAAATGTTATTGTAAATATTCATAAACAGGAAGTTTGTAGTCATAAAATTTAATTACTAAACTTAACAAAACAACAGAAATCTCATTTTTGTGAAATTATGTCTTTCTGTCTATCTATGTAAATATCTCAAAATGACCTGTCGTACAACACGACTCTTTTTGTCACGACACCTCACATATATTCCTGAATATCAGTGTTTTTTTTTTCTTTCTCAGGTATGTTCCAGCTCTTAGACCTCTCAGGCAGATAGCATTTGTATCTCATTTTCCTCCAACTATTCCATCACGTCTAGCCACAAGGCTTATGCAGGTCGGTTACTCTCATGCAAATTTTCTTATCAGTTTTTCAAATAAAAGTGTTTCTCTTCAATGTTTTTAATATTTTTAATCTTTGTAATAAATCTTTGTTAAAATAAAATATCATCAGTTTTTGCAGTGTTTATATACTATACACTAGAACGACTCCATTGGGACATCCCTATTAAGAAGATATTTTTCTTCAAAAATATTATGGTATATGTATATTTCAACACCAAAGCCAACTCCTATTAATGTGACACCTCCTTCAAATATATGATGGGAAATATATCTTTTAACAATGAAACAAACCAGTCTATCAAGTGGAAACTTTCCTTCAAATAGTATATGATAGAATTTTTTTCTTTTTAACACAAAGACCAACCACTATTAAGAAGATGCCTCTATTAAGGGGACAGTTTCCTTCAAACAACATGATAGGAAATGTATCTTAACACTAAGACCAACTATTAAAAGAACACCTCTATTAAGAGGACACCCACCTATTTAATAACTAGCATGTGAAGCGCCTTTGGTTCTTACTACGGTTTAACGAATTGGCGCTATATAAATGATTGATTATTATTATTATTATTTAAACAATATGATATGAGAAACATTATCTTTTAACATTAATACCAATCACTATAAAGAGGAAACCTCTATTAAACTGACACATTCCTTCAAGCAATCTGGAAATATATCTTTTAACTCTAAGACCAACCACTAATAAGGAAATACCTCTATTAAGGGGACAATTTCATTCACATAATTAGGTAGGAAAGTATAATGCATACTCCAAGCAATGAGATACACGCCATCATGACAGGATTTAATATTTCGACATAAATTATGTCATCATCAGGAATGATTCCCGATGATGACATAATTTACGTCGAAATATTGAATCCCGTCATGATAGCGTGTATCTCATTGCTTGGAGCATGCATTAAACTTTCTTCCTTGAAGTTGATTTGTTGACCTTTCGGATGATTTCAATGTTTTTAATATTTTTAATTAATCGTAGTACAAATAGAAAAATCGTCAGTTTTTGCTATTGTTTGTATTCAGTAAAACCACCCCGTTGGGAAAATTCTATTAAGAAGACATTTTTCTTAAAAAATATGTTTGTATATGTATATTTCAACACCAAAACCAACCGCTATTAATGTGACACGTTCCTTAAAATATGTGATAGGAAATATATATAAAACAAACCACTGTTAAGAAGACAGTCTATTAAGGGGACAATTTCCTTCAAATGATTGGATAGGAAATATATCTTTTAACACTAATTCCAACCATATTAAGAGGAGGCCTCTGTTAAGGAGATACTTCTTCGAATTTTATGATGGGAAATGCATATTTCCACCACCAGAACCATGGTGCGTGTGGGCCTTGAACCCATGCTGTTGTTATTGCTATGGTGTTCTAATATAGGAACTTTATTATTTGAACGCAAAATGTGGTTCTTTTTGTTTAATTTAGATTGCAACAAATAATGATTTAAAAACCGACATGACAACGTTGATGACACTCTGTCAGAAGACGGACAACGACATTCGTTCATGTCTCAACACATTACAGGTTTGTAAACATTTATTTTAAGATTATTTATTGATAAAAGTGGTTTTGATGATATTTTTAATGTGTTGTGATGCTAAGAAAAGGGCCCTGCTCAAAAGTTTATTTTCTTCAGTTTTACATTTTTATTTAAAAATATATTTTCGTATATTAAGGTAAAATTATCAGGTCCATTCGCTCTTGAAAACATGTCTATATGTAGGTTAAGTACAGTGTTAATATTAAACCCATGTGATTTTAACTAATTTTGTTTTTTAATATTACATAATGCTTGTATAATGTGTATGAGGTATTTTAATATCCTTTCCAACCAAAAACTGTTTTGGCCACCCATACTGTACTATAACTTTTCATACAGAGTAAAGCAAATTTCATAAATATTTATACTAAAATTGGCATTTACATTTTTAAAATGGAAAATATTATAAAAATGTGTTTGTAAAAAAAAAGTGGGATGGTTTATAAGAGAAGAGTTCTCAAAAAGTAGACATGACAAAGATGAACATAAATTGTACCATGGACACGGTAAGTGATAAACATTTTCTTTGCTTTACTCTGTTTGAAATTTTAGGTGGCAAAACTTTTTAGTCCAAAAATGTTTTTATACATTGAAATACTATATAACAGTTAATCAAGCAAATCAGAAGTGTTTCATTAGTAGTATAATATAATATTTTTAGATGTAGAGATTAAAATATAAAACTGTTACTTAGGCTAACAATTATGTTTACAAATTTGGAGCAGAACTCTATTAATGTGGCGAGTGCAAAAAAAATAGTAATTATAGACTTTAATGCTGCTTTCAATGTGGAAGTTTCACTTTACTAGTCAGTGTAGTAATACACCGAATTAGCAACCTTGTTTACATCTGGTTTTGTGGGTATGTTTATAAATAGAGGGTGCTTTTCACGATACTTCACTGTGTTAAAGGAGTTTTAAAAGGACAACTTTAAAGTTTATTTATTTGTACTCCTTCATTGGTAACTCATTCCAAACTATCGGTATATATTGATTGGTCTGTTTTTCACTAGATATTCTTTGTTTTATTTAAATGGGAATTAATGAAACCTGTCAAATTGGATGATAACTATGAATGGTTTGGAAACTACCCGCTAGTGCAAATCTGCTAGTGCATATAGCGGCTTAGCTCTCCTGAGTGGCTCAACAGAGTTCCAACTTTCGGCCTAGCTTACATTATGTTTATTTCCTTTTAAATGTAACTTAAAATCAGATCAACTGTCGTACTAAGGTAGATGTTTACTAATGCTTTAAAAATGATCATGTAACGTTGTTCTCGGAGGCTCCTCGTTACTAAGATAATACCTTGTGAGGAGCCTCTGTGTCAAATATTGAATTTAAAAAAAATGATCATACTTGCTCAAATTCCGTATGTATTTCAACCAAAATGTTGATAAACATTCGCACTCAACCTGTGTTATGAGATAGTACTTCACTGTGTGTTTTGGTTTTCATACCCACGACGGCAAGTTTTTGTGACATCACAGACCATCGCTAATTCAGTCTATTGTACTACTGTCAGTGCCGTAGCCAGCATGAGGCAGACAAGGCGGTCGCTTCATCTGAAATGTTCAAAATTTGGCTTTTTAAGGGGGACTCACCGTCTGACCTCCAACAGAGGGTTCCAGTCCCTCGATCCTATGTGACCTCCAGATTCGCCTTGTCTGTTTTTTTAACACTGGCTATGGCCATGACTGTTATTATTTTCCATCAAATAACAGTATTTGTTGTCTTGTTTTAAACAGTTCATACAAAGGCAGAGCAGTACTTTAAATCTGAGCATGGTTAGCTCCATGAGTATAGGGCAGAAGGACCAACATAAGGGCCTGTTTACCCTCTGGAAGGAAACTTTTACCATGCCTAGGCCTAAGAGGTATGTTTATTATTAAAGCTGGGCAACCCCTGCATCATACAACGGTCGCACAACTAAACCGTCGCTCCCAGTGTGTGTGGTTGCCAGTTGCGATGACAGTCTTCTATTTATTGGCCGACAGTTAAGTGATTTTCCTGTTGAATCACACTGCGGAATGAGTTTCCTTTTACATCAGACATTGCGGGACGAATCCGTTTTACTATACCGGAGTCAGTTTACACTGCTAATGATCCGGTTTATGATTGTTTACAAATAATTTAAACAGCGCCCCCAAGATGTAGTTAAGGAATTTCCTCTTTGTCGTGTGTTTTTATTTTCTGATACTTTAAAACATAATCAAATCACTTCTCAAATTTACCATACCATGTAATAAAATATTCTACTATTATTAATATTTATTAGAACAGTGGTTTACAAATATACAATTTGTTCTATCAAACCTACTGTTGAGTAAATTTATTACCCAACGGATGAGGATGTAAAACCATTCCGAAACTTGAAATTGGAACCGTTTACACTGCCACTCCGGGTTCGTCCCGGGATCGTCCCGCAAAGGATCGAAGCTGAATGCATTCCGCTTCACTGTCCCTAGACCATCATGGGACGATTTACCCCCGATTGAATTTTTACACCATTTACACAACAAATCGGTCCGGCAATTGTACTTCCCGCAACGCTCGATTCCGCAATTGTGTTGGCAGTGTAAAAGGGTATTATTTTCATGATTACTTGATGGTCTTAAGAAGGGTATTTGTTTTTGGCAATAAACCCACTGGGTTTCTAATCAAGGGTTTTGTGGTATTATTATTAATGTTACATTTTTCTTTAGGAAGAGGTATGTAAACCCACATGAGGCTGGCAAAAATGGAAAGAAATTAAATACAACAAATGAAGAGAACTTAGACTACAATCCAGCCACTCCATCATCTAGATTTAACAACATGTTACAAGCTGTGACTGGAAATGGAGACTATGACAAATTATTATCAGGTAAACTATTAGTTTTACCAAAGGATACAAATGAGGCAAAAATAACACCCTCCAACTAGGGTTAACATGGTAGATAATAGTGAAAAGGTAAATGTAAGTAGTTAACAGGTTTAACCTTATAAAAACTACTGTTGACACATAATATTAACATTATTATCCTATTATGACCAAAACCCATAAATCAATTAACACAAGGTCAGCTCCCCTCTCAAGGGAGACTACCAATGATATGGTGTCAGCTACTCTAAAAGTACAGCCATTAATAGAGCTTCAGATCAATTAAAACTGACATCACAATCACTTAATGACTTTACGTACCAATAACACTACTGTGCTGCTTGGTAGATCTTCCTAGTGATGTAACATGGTAGACCTACCTAGTCAGAGGGTGTTATTTTTTTCAAAGGGCTACAAGTTGTCACAGAATTGAAAAATGAATATAATATTAAAACCATGTGCTTTTTGTAAGCTTTAAAGTGAGGGGCCAATTATCACAATCACACATCTATAACCACAGTTATTTAACAAAATAGACAAAAATTTCCTTTGATTTGTTTATATTTCCTGTTTTTGAATTGCTTATTTCTCAATAACTTCCTAAGCGACAACTTGTTGGTTTTGCCATACCTTGCCCCGAATAGCAAAAGAATGAGCACATTTAGAATGGAACTTTCGAAACAGCCAATTTTCCTGCCAGATATATATGGGCGGGCTGCTCGTTGCATAGTAACTGGAATACTCTCTGGTAACAGTCAGATGTCGCGCTTTGGGGTTGACTGTGCGAACCATAGAATACGCACTTGGAATAGTGTGGTCGATTTGGTTAACTCGGATGGAGTTCCTTAACAATAGAATGTGGTCGATCTTTCTTTTTGTATTATCTTTGGTTTTACTACATTATGTAATAAAAAAAATACTCCAAGCAATGAGATACACGTCATCGTGACAGGATTCCTGACACGCCATCGACTTCAAGTAAGAAAGTATAATGCATACTCCAAGCAATGAGATACACACCATCGTGATAGGATTCCTGTCACAATGGCATGTATCTCATGCTTGAAGTATGCGTTATACTTTCTTACTTGAAGTTGATTAGTTGACCTTTAACATTATGTAAAACAAAAGGTTTCGAAGAGCGGACGGAGTTAAGGTATGTTAATGAGCAAATGTGCAAATGATGCTTGGTTTGGACTGAAGAAACTTATTTCCTTTTTGCCAGACATACCCCTCCAAACAAAGTTTTGTATTGGTGGAGCTAAAGTAAGTAGAAGGGAAAATCGCTGTCCTTTCATGGACACCCACAAGAAATAGATTAAGTGCACATGTAATGCCTGACTAGATCCAAGATTCAAATTTATTCTCATCTATTACTGGAAATTCCTTTGCTTGCATATAATTTAAAATAGAACAACAGTAAAAGTGAATAATTACATTATATATAATCAAGAATTGTATCATTATTTAAAGCTCTTGTTAAAATACATAATGGCTTGTGGAACAAAGGAAAGATTGTATTGTCCAGTGCGTGAGGCCAGTACACGGTACCTACCACTTGTTATGTTTAGATGCAATCTTGTCCTCTTTAATAGCATGTGACTTTCATCCTTTATGATGAGCATAAACTTTTTTAAGAGGTAACCTTGGTAGACATGGTCCACCGAAGCTGGCCCTGACCAACCATTTTCTCTACCTTGCCATTCTGTCGAGTTCCACACAGCTTAATAGTTCTTTTTTGTACCTGGTGTGATTTGGTCTTGAGACCATTTAGAATGCATTTAACATAGCCTAGTTTACTGATTTGTTTGACAATGACAATGACAATGACTTTATTTGATGACAATGACAATGACTTTATTTCCTTTGTAATCATTTTACAGAATTACAAAATTAATATAGAAAAAGATTTGAACAATCGGATTCATGAAGGAAGTGAAATCAATACTCTTAAGTTCTTTTCTGTTCATATGCGCATCTGCAGATAGAGCATCTAGTAAGCCTTTTGTTTATCTTTGGCGCTTATTGCAAGCCCAGTGCCTCGAATAAACCAAAATTATCAAACACGATAAGCAGTTTGCTCACTACCATTTAATGCACTTTGCTCACGAAAAATTAGATGCACATCTTGTGAGCAAAGTGTCCCTCAAGCCACTTTACTGAGCAAGATTCCTCAAATGTTTGCAAGTTTTAAAATAACCATTTTGTTTTGTAGGTATTTTTGAGAACTACTTGGAGGTAAAATTTAAAGATTCCCATCTGGATGCGGTAGGTATATTTGCCATGGTACTGTAAAGCCTGTTTTTCTGTCGATCATTAATCATAGTCATTGACAGAATAAGGGGTCACTTTCATTGTTAATCCTGACATCAAGAAAAGTTAACGATTTGGATCTTCAAAGTTAAAATTACTTCAATGATTTAAATCAATAAAGTTGGGTGCTTGCGAGGCAGCATTGCCTACAGCAATAATTTGGGCCTAGAAATAAATTACACTTTTTGTTTATTTTTTACATTTTTGTTAGTTGTAACTTGCTTCAGAACAAAATAAAAAATTATCTAACTACAATATAAAAATTGTAGTTGAAAAGTGCTTTATGGGCACTCCAAAACTTGAGGTCACTCCAAAAGTACATACCTCCATATCATAGTTCTCTGTTGTATAAATTCTGGAACTTTGGCCTTGCCCCTTCAAACTTTTGAGATCTTTAGGCAGGGAACATTATGGCCGAGTTTTAAGAGTTTCTGATGAATACAAACTCAAACACACACATAGACAAACAGACACAAAAACAGTGCCCAAAACATTACCTCTGCCAAACTTTGTTTGAAGAGGTAATAACCAAATAGAAATAACCAAATTAATGTTTAATAAAACAGTTGTAATTTTACATTTTTTGTCAATCTGCTACTAATTATTAATTTCTTATTAATACTTAATTTTTCTTTTTTTAATTAGGTGAATCATGCTTGTGAATGGCTGATTTTCCATGACACATTAAATCGTGAGATACTACACTCACAAACATACATCCTAATGCGATATCTTCCGTATGTACCTGTTGTATTCCACATGATGTTTGCGTCAAATGCTGCAAATAAGATTCACTATCCGTCAGCACAGTTTGAGGTTAGTAATGCTGTAATAACCTTTCTCAATTGTCGCACCACCAAAAGGTAGAAATTGGTCGCACAACAAAAAAAAAACATTTTTAATGAGCCGCAAGCAGATCATGGAAATTGCCACAAAAAATGTTGACAGTGCCTCATCTTGATGAGCTTCACCAACAGTGTTCAAACTAATATTTCAGGAGAGAATTCAAAAGGTTAATTAAAAATAATATTGAAGAATATCATTTAGTATTTTTTTGACATTTATTTAAAAATCACCTATTTTCCATACAAATTTGTCTGGCACGTAGGTGGGAATAAAACCAGACATTGAAAAGGTTAAATCTAATCTATGAAAGCACTGGAAATTCAAAACCAGAGCTTTCAGCCATATTTTAAAAGGGCTAATAAGCATGTTTTCTTTAACATGAAAATCCAGGTAAATAATCATGTTTTGATTACTTTCTGCAGAAAGCTGAACACCATACTGAATTAAATGAAAATGTCACGGCATCTTTTTCATGAACAAGGCGACCAAAGTTAGCCAAAAAGTAACCAACATTACTTGTTAACTGGGAAATCGCCATCAAACTAGTTTTAAAATAGTAATAATATATTTTCCGTATCATCATATCTCCAATCCACCCTTTGAAACTACCATAAACAATCTTGATTACCCTCCTTTACCATTGATTACAACAGTTATCGTCATCACCCAGTCTTATATAACTTGTCTTCCTCAAGGCAATACCTTGTTATCACCTAACAAGAGCTATCAGCAATTCAATCTATAGCCATTTTGATGACCATCTTAGTTACCTACACCTTTATCATGAATCAATTAAAAGCTCATTAAAGACAATGGATTTGACTGATACAGGCACCCAAGATTACCATAGTTTAGTATGTAGTTTTAATTAGTTACCGTCCGTATTTTTTATTTTTAATGTATGCTTGTAATTCTCTCCCAATAAAAAATAAAAAGGTAGCCACAAAGAGATATTGGACTTCTGTAATGCTATCAAATTGTTGCCACTTGGGCAGTCATGCTGTGAATGTCTAAAATTTTTAGTTTAAATGTGTAAGAACAGGAGAGAAAAAATATATTAATTCATTTGGGGCCACAATTTGAGTCTTTCTGCTGCTTAAAATGCTCTATAATTAAGCTCAGTCCAGACTATCAAACTTATTGACAAAAAACATTGATTATTATCCATATATGGTAATGATATTTCTATGTATAGTCATGGTGTGACATCATCATGACCATGTATAGACATGTCAAAGTTTTTTGTCAAAGAAAATTTGATAATTTAGACTGAGAGTTAGGGATTTTCCTCTTTATATTAAATAATTGTATTATGTCACATGCTACTATGCTTACTCAATGGTTACTGAAATTTTCATTTGGTTAAAAGTAAAATGACCTCTTTCGCCAAATTGGTTAAATGAAAATCGCACAAAATATCCATTTTGTTGCCATGTTTGTCATTTTTAAAAATATGGCTAAAGAATTTATAATTTGGCTAAAAAATCAGCAACCTTTAACCAGTTTGGCTAAGACAAAATTGACCCTAGTGTGAGTGTAGGGATGTTTATCATTTTAATAAGATAGTTGATATAGTTTTTTGACAATCCAGTCTCCCCTCTAAAGTGTCTATCTATTGTTGTTTTTTTTTTGGTTTTTTTGTCATAAAATAAATATAAATAAAAGGGAAAATTATAATGTAACATGATATGCAGAATAATCAAATACTGAAATTTATTTGAAATTTTGATTACTTTCTAATTTAAAAATTATCATATCTAGTGGAGCAGAAACATTCTTAATGAATAAAAAAACTTTTTTTCAGAACATGCAAAAAACCACAAAAGTTACTAACTTGGTTACCAGTCTTGTCAGTGAGGTTTCACCATACATTAAACGCAACTTGAACAAAGAGGTCGCTATCATGCAGGTCTTGCCTCCCCTGCTTACCATCATTCAACCATCATTCCGACCGGTAAGTTGAAGTGTCATTATTTGAATATTTGTGAGGTCTCACCACAAAATGAGTCTCATGGTAGGAAAATAGAGCACAATACAAGCTGTAATGTACATTTTAAATGATATTCATTGGACAAGTAGATCCAAAGATATAAAGCATTTGAAGTTTTCATGTATGGAAACACGGTTTTAAGAAAATCACCCATAAAGTAATTGAAAAAAAACAACTAAAAGACAATAAATCTCACAAAGTCTGCATGAAGGGTGCTTTCCTGAATGGACCTGAAAAGTATTTTATAATGAAATATACCATAGTATACAAATATTGACTGGTCATGAGGGGGATAGTGAGATCTACTGTCCCGAGGTGATGAGAAGACCAGAGCCT
>JAOTQE010015965.1:0-10846 GCA_025631205.1 Nesometra sesokonis | reverse complement strand
TTGTTAACGGAAAATGAAGTCTCCGAAACGACAAATAGCAATGCCTTGTATTAAAAAATAGAAGGGCAGTTATAATTAAAACTTCTCTGGCAATTTTCATTGAACAACTAACTCCAGGTTCTACATAACAAAAACAATCTTCATTGTTTCTGAAAAAAATACAGGGCTTTACAAAAATGTCTATAAATTTTGTATAAAGCAAAAAGGTCATATATATGGTACATATCTGCCCACCAAAATTAAACGAAGTAACCGCTAAAGATTTTTATGTTACCCGAGGTAGCACCTTAGTAGGCAAGTCATTTGGCAAAATATCATTAAATCCTGTAGGTTTATAAGAGCACTAGATTGAAAAATATTCAAATTCCATAGTTACACCCTTTATTGTGAAATGGCAATTCAAAGTTATTAATGGCGGCCATTTTGAATTTATTCTAATTAACCAATTTCCCGGTGTCTGATTTTGGATAATTTTGGATATGATGTTTATATGGATCATATCAACCAGAGAAACAAGAAAAAATTCTTTTGCAATTTGTTCTAGGTTCACCCTAATTTTCAATTATCTTTACTGGACTATAGCTCCCAAATTGGAAAACCAGAAATCCTGGATATTTTGTTGGACAACGTTCGTAACTATTTTGGAAATTATATGAACTGCAAGGCTTTGATTATTACAAATGAAAAGGTGTTTACTATTATAATCAGTACAATTATTGACAAAATAAAAATTCCATTTAGTGTCCAAATAAATGAAAAATATTACATATTTGTGTCTATATTGCTTATTTATCAAAAATGTTGGAGATAATCTTGGAAAATTCAAATTTCTGGTGAAAAATTGGGTTTTTCTTGAAGCCCGGGAGATATGCAAAATTCCTTTGAACTCCAGGCTAATCCTGGAGACTTGGGAACCCTAAATTAACAAACTTATGAGGTTTGTGTTAACTTGTGCATTTCTGACGACCGTTTTTGAACCTGATAAGGCAAACAAAAGTAAAAGGTTATTGTTCATATATTTTTCTTGTGGTAATAAGGAAGTTTCAGGAAACTAGTAGTGTTTCAGAAGCATTAAAGGAAAACTCTGGGATTAAAATTTCTATGGATACACATAGAAAATTAATTAGCGAGGTTTCGCAAACTTACGAAATACGAAAACGGATACGTCATAAATTCTTGCAACGTTTGAATAGAACACCTTAAATATTTGTCACAATTGGTCAGTATTTTACGACAATCATCAACAATTCATAGGTAGAAAATTTGATATATTTTTGAACACATTTAGGAACTTCAAAAAATTTGAGTGTGACGTATCCGTTTTCGTTTTCGTATTTCGTAAGTTTGCGAAACCTCGCTATTGTTGGCTTACTGACAAAATTTCACAACATTTGGACAATGATGTAATGAACGGAAACACTTTCCAAAGTAGGCATTAAACCAAGAATTGAGCCTACTACTCCTAAAAAAAAAATTAAAAAATAGGAAAATTACGTATTTTGAAATATGTGGTTGAAAACCGTATCAAAAGTCCATTAAGAATACCCATTCTATTGTGAATTTAACTGATCTTTCCATTTATGTTAGTTATATTTGTAATGTGAGTTTAGTTTTCAAGCACAACCTTTTCAAAATTTCTAATTTTCCAATTCTTCAACACTGTGTAATTTGTAGTAGTAGTAGACTCACTTTGATTTGGGACTCGCTTTTCAACACATTTTTTGGCATTATCTTCTTGTCCAAATATGTGAAATTTTATCTGTTAAATCACAACTAATTGTTTTATAGATTTATCATCAATAGAAATTTTAAACCCAGAGTTCCCCTTTAAACAGTTCAGCCAGTCAATTTATCATGAGATGAAACTCAAAATAAAGATAACCTAAATTATTGCTAACTGCTGTCTCAATAACTATAAAATATAGTCAGTCGTAACATTTAAATTACTCCAATTAGTGACCAACATTGTTAAAGACTATAGAGTCCCCACATAATATCTTCTTTAATTGAAAAAAGGACCTGTGTTAAGTTTACCTTAATACTACTGTACTAGTTTTCTTAAATATAAGGTTCCATAATGACTGTAATAACTATCAAGGCATCAATTAAAATTGATTTATCTCTTGAGAGATCAAAAGCCTTATAGCAGGAAGTAGGCACAGACAAACATGCACTTGCAACCGTAATCTTCAATCATTTTATTTTATTGGAGGGTTATTATTCGGTTGAATATTAATAAATGCATAATTGAGACAAAATAGTAGAAGGTTTGGAATTTGTGTCAAAGAACCCGTTTCTGTTGCCAAAAAAAATTGTATACGGTATTTTTAAAATATTGTATTTTTTGGCAGCAGAAATTGGTCCACAAAAAACTACTTTATTTAAAGTACTGTATTTTTTTCCCACAAATTTTGTGGAAAAAATATACTATTTTGCAAAAAATACCTTATATTTTTAACCCCAAGAAATCCTGTTTTCCACACCCAGTACCTTTTGGTTCTTTGTAGCCAATTGGGAAGCGAATTTGAAGCACAAACCATGTTTAACACATCACTCACCCATAACATAAGGACTCCATGCACACTACTCACACAGCTCAATCAAACTCCTGTCAAACGAAAGACATTTTGGCAGGGAAGTAATTATGCTGGGCGGAGGTGGGCGGGACCGCCCACCCTAAAAATGTTCTACCCACCTTCAAGATTATTTTAATGCCTTCCACCCAGTCTAAATTCAACCTGCCACCCACCCTAAGCCTCTGGAAAAGGTAAAATTGCTGTTTTTGATCATATTCCCACCCATCCTTATTATTGTTGCTGCTATCCTTACATTTTTTGAGCTACATCCCTGTTTTGTGTACTGCATAGAATACTGTACTTTTTAAGTGGACCAGCCAAGAAATAGTTTCAGCAGAAACGGAGCACTTGATTATTGATACCGTATTTTATACAGTATTATTTATACTGTATTTTGAGTTTTGCAGCAGAAACAGGCCCAAAGAAAGATTTGAATACAGGTGATGCAAACCACCCAGAAAATTTAAAAAAATGGATTGTCTTGTCCAAGGGGTGGTCGTTGTTTTGAGAATTAAAAACTGAAATATCCACTAGGATAAAGTATACTGTAATACATATTGAAATACACACCTCATAGATATATTCAGTTCCTGATGATGACGACATTATTAATGTTGAAATATTTAATTTCAACACAATTCTACCTACCTGAATACAAATGGCATATGCATTTATACTTTCTATTTATAAAAATTGCCAATTTGTACATTGCTTGTATTGAGTTAAGTGCCACTCTCTATCCTTTATTAAACCTCCTTTGTTTAATACCTTATTTCTTATTTCTTTAGATCTAGGACTTGATGCTTCAGCTATTTTCTCTATGTTAATCATACTGTAAATTATGGTATTTAATGCCTTAATGCACTTCACTAATTTAAAAGAGTAATTTTTTGTGGCATTTGTTTCCACTTTTGGTGTACACTGTAATCGCTATTCTGTCATATGGTGTGATTCTTGTACGTCATCATCATTAAAAGACGTAATAAAAACGCCACCTATACAAAAGAGTTATAAACTTTACATGAACTGACCCAGTATATAGAGCTTTACTGCAATAATAATAATAATATATTTTACTTGTCTGGACTTGAATATATTTACTTCAAAAATAAATTATAAATTTATGAAATAGTAATATTTTTACTTTGACTTTTTATAAAGGTTTTGTGGTTGACAGTCACAATTTTAATTATTTATTGCTATATGAACAGAAAAACAAAGTAATTATTTTAAAGTTGACCTTTGTTAGAAGCAAAATGCATCTATTGGTGTTAAAATAAAAACTATTGTATTTATTTAACAATGCCAAGCAGAACTGGCATCTTCATATTAAAACAAAGGCCCCAACAAGGACATACTTTTAAACCATATTTTTATCTAGACCTAGGACCCTTTGATGGGCCCATTTTTAAGATTATATTTGTACACCGTATAAAGAGCCATGCTCGCTCTAGGGTCAATTTCATCTTGGCCAAAACTGGCTAAAGGTTGGAATTTTTTTAGCCTAATTTTTAAAAACAATAAAAATGACCGTAAAATGAAGAGCTTTTGGATTTTTCTTTACTCATTTTGGCAAGAGGTCATTTTTACTTTAGCCAAATGAGAATTCCATTAGCCATTGGCGACTTCACGAATGGTTAGAGTGAGTATATGGGAATTCTTTTTTGAAATCAAGCCCATGGGCTTATTTTGATTTGATTTTGATATAATTTATTCAATGTTGTAGAACATAAAGGATAACCCACGAAAGTTTGAACTGGACATATTTCCAGTGGGGTCCTTCAGGTGGTGATTGGGCAGTACACCGGGAGAAACTCCCCTACTCTTTTTTGAAGAGTACACTGCATTCTTTAAGATGCTCATGAGCTATGTTGTACATGGGACCAACGGCTTAATGTCTCATCCGAAATTTGGTGTGCTATTATTTTGAACCTCCAGCCGAAACACAAGAGGAGTGGCGTGATGTTCAATCGAACCATGGAACAGCGAGTAACGGTTCAGTGCACAGCACAGTGATTTCCACCAGCTAAACCAACTGAGCTAAATGCCATTTTAAGGTGTATTTTTTAGATTTATGATTAACTTAGTGTTTTGTTTTTTTTTGCTTTTTGTAGCAGGTGATACGTCTCCGGATTTGAACTCAGGTACTAAATATGCATCATCACCAGGTGTTAACAAATCTTATCTACTGACGAGAGAACCTCCCGAGGGATGTGAAAAGGTTCTCAAGACATTCTCAGATCCCATGTAAGTTTATTAAATTAATGTCTTTTTAATAATACATAAGACATTTATATTCAATTTGAATCATCAAAAGGCGCAAAGTGGACTAGATGTTGCACAGTCAATAACCTGCTTCTTCCCTAATGGCCACGTCATGTCCTTTGCAGTTACTACATTAGCGCACATCCTTCTGTCCACGACAGGTTGTGTATGCACCAGAACACTTGGGTAACCCTACTCGTCTCGAAATAAATGTACTGGGTTTCTTTATAGTGCACATGAGCCTTTTGTGTACACTGGGCCTATAGTTTGTAGTCCTTATCCGAGAAGACTTGTTCCACCACCAGAACTATGGTGCGAGCAGGCTTTAAACCAGTGCTTTGTTTATGCGTGGTAACAAGTTCCACCCCCTAAGCCTCATAATGAGACTTGGTTTAGAAAGCATGATGTAGATCTCATCCTGCAAGTGACAGGAAAACTTGCCGTGGAATCCATGGAAAAACATACAGGAAGCCAACAGTTTATCTTTAAAGTCTTTATATAAGTGCCATACTTAAGTCACAAAAAATTGTTAAACCCTGTAATGCTGTAAAACTTATTTATTTTTCTATCATCACATTTAAACTAGTTTTCTTTTCTTCTTCCATAGCCATCCAATGTTTGAAGTTGATGAGAACAATGGACTATGTCCAGACAAGACCAAAGTTTACTTCTGTCCTAAGGGTCAAGGTTTGTCAGCCTTCTGTCCACTACCCAGTCTACCTGGTGAATTCACAAAAACGCTACTGCAAAATAACAACATAGTCGTTGACGACCAAAAGTGATGCTCTACATTAGTCTAGCATGGCCCTTTAACTGCACACATGTCTAAACCTGACTTTTTAACCACACAAGTCCAAGCATGGCGATTCCACCACACATGGCCTAGCCTGGCCTTCCATCACTCAGTCTACCCTGGCCTTTCAACACGCATGTCCAAGCCTCCGTCTAGGCTGGCCCTTGAACCATACATGTTAAGTTGAGCCTATTCATCATACCAATACCATACTGTGGGTAATCAATACTGGTCTAATATGCAGAACAGCACAATCAATATTGAAATAAATTGTTAAAAATCCCTGTACTTTAAACGGGGTATAAAGGGATAATGTCAAAATAGTCTACTTAAATAACTGCAGTAATCTATCACTATTAATTCTACTGCAGTCACTGCAGTAATCCAGTGATATTTTGTTTTCTTTGGTAACTACATTGACGCATAAAGCCACATCTCGACTTACTGTTTTTCAGTAACTCTTTTAACTACTGGCGGGTTTCCGAAACAAGGTATAAAAAAGTCTGGCCTTAGCTGCTGAACTAATACTATTGTAACTGAATTACTGCAGCAACCGCAGAAGGATAATTTTGACATGTCCTTATTATACATGAGGATTATGGTGTAACATGGTGTCAGAAGTGCTGTTTTGTTTAAGAGCGGCCTCTGTGTTGTTTGCCATTCATAATATCAGATTATTCTTTGATAAAGAATATGAATTCTGGTTTTAATAACTTTTACTAAACTGAATTGTCAAGTTCTAATTAAAATGTTTTAAATTTAAAGAGACAAAAACTAGAAAGAATTAAAAAAAAAAAAGAAACTGAAAATAAATTATGATAAAAACAAAACAATGACATTAGTTGATGAAAGCATGAACATTTGTTTGCGCTATAAAACCGCAACATGCTTTTGTTGTTTAACAGCGATTGGTTACATTGAAATTGATAGTTGCATTTGTGAAAAATATATTTAGATTATGATGTTAACTAAGGAGTCAAATATATTTGTATTTTTCACCTGATAAATTTGACCTGAAATAAAATTGATTTATTTATAATATAATATCTATTTAATTGAGTGATTTTGATGAAAATTTGGTATTTTAAAAGGGTTTGCAAATGAAATCCATAAATTAAACTGTTAATGTTTAAAGTTAAAAAGTAATAGAGGTATTTTTAAAATGAAACCCTGTTTTATAAAAGTTAAAAAATTGATTTTAGTGCCGAAGTTTGCAGTAGAATTAAGATGAGAAAATAGATATGTTGTGATATAATTGCTATTGTCACAAGAAATCTTATGATTTAAGAATGTATTTTTATGTATTTATGTATGTGTAATACATAATAATAAAAACATAAATTGAGCATTTTACTGTTACACACCCCATGTTGTGGTGATTCAGATGAGAAAATATTTCATTTTATTATTCTTAAATAGCGTCATACAAGTCTTCTTAAATGCGTGTATAATTTTGTATGCGTATTAAAGACGGACATAAATTCCCTCAAAAGCAAGTTATTTTCAAAATCAATTGTCATTTTTCAAATGACGACATCTTTAGTATGAATGTTAATTTCCAAATTAATGTTGAGGATTTTGTTGGAAAAATTTCATATGGTTGTCGATTTTCAATGTATGTTGTTTTTCTTTTGATCAACCAAAATAAAAAACATAAGAGTAGACTTAAGTACGTTTTGAAACCTATCAGGTTTCATTGTCAACTGGCGTGTCATCTGGAGTGTGGAATTCAACGACAATGTTTGTGAACAGCGCCACCATTAAGGAGGGGGCACGTCCGATTGGATCGAATGGTGGCGCTGTTCATAAACATCGTCGTGGAATTTCACACTCCAGATGACACGCCAGTTGACAATGAAACCTGGCAGGTTTCGAAACATAGTGTAAGTCCACTCTTATGTTTTTTATTTTGATCAAAAGAAAAACACAACTAACAATGTTGATGATTTTTTGTGACATTTTGAAGTAACAATACATCTTTGATCCTTGCAGTATAAATCCTCTTCCATAAATAAATTTTACATACGCTAGTCTCTCACTAGAGACTCAAAAAAATGAGTCTCAAGGAAAGAAAATCCAAAATTGAGCTATTAGTACCTTTTAATAGAGCATAATACAAGCTGTAATCTACAATTTAAATTACATTCATTGTGTGAATAGGTCCAATAATATGGGCATTTTAAGTTTTCATGTATGGAAAAATTAACAGTTAAGGATATAAAATCTCAGTCAATCTACATCTGCATGAAAACTGACATGAAATGTATGTTATAATGAAATTGTAGTACCATATTACTCATAATTGTTTTAAAATAAGTTGCTCAAATATTTGGCTTCATGATTTTCTAAATTTGATCTCACCTACAATGTGACTCATTTTGTGGTGAGACCTCACATATATCAGAACAAAAGCTATCTTACTTACCTGTGATTTACATTTATTCATACATCATTTCTACAGTGATTCATATGTTATTTTTACAATGATATGTTTTAATTTCTGTAATTATATGCAAACTTATTTTAGTTTGGTGCTGAACAATTGTGTTGCATGCATTGAGTTTTGTATAGTGAAGTTAGAGTGGGAACCGTCTATTCCGGCTATGTATTAGTGACCATGTCAAAATTCTAGTGCAGTTACTGCAGTAATCAGTTGCTGCTAAGTCTACTGCAGTAATTCGTTGCTATTTTGTTTTCTTTGGTGACTATATTGCTACATAAGATCTCTTGATATGTTTTCAATAGTTCTTTTTCAGCTACTGAACTGTTGTAAATGAATTACTGCAGTAGCTGCAACAGGATAATTTTGACATTTTGCCTTTGTGTCAATATGAAACCCAGAAAGGGGGAAAATTATGACACAATACATTGTGTACATATTGATGAAAAAGGACGAATTCTGTGATATTTTCCAGTGTGGGTACATGTTGAATACAATGAAGTTCTAAAGACAAGGATTAACTGTAATAATAATAGCTATAGCAATATTTAAATAAATACACCAAACAATCAGCTGTATTCTGAACTGTCCCAAGAATTAACTACCAGAAATCTACTATGCTGTAGTTTTGCATCACATGCAAAAATAATTTACCCCTTTGATGGTTTTCACAAATAAATTTCCCACTCCATCTTTACTATTCAACTTGATGGTTGCATGTTTGTTTTTAGTCAATGATAAATTTTTAATTTTTTAATACCGATCCTACTTCTTTTTGATTGCCAACCTGTGCCTATTTTTAATATACAATGTTCAGTATGTTATATTACAGTATGCTATGCTAGTGTGAGTCTTGCAACAGGTAACCATTGCATTCCAGTTAAAATTCAATAACATTTTTGTGTTAGTCTATACCATTGCTCCCTTCAACGAAATGAAGGTTACATTTTATTCTAAGGGATCATGCTAACATTATTCCACTGCAGTTACTGCAGTAATTTATTTATATAGTCTACTGCACTAATACTAAACTAATACTGTTGTAACTGAATTACTTCAGTAACTGCATCATGATAATTTTGACATGATAGTATTGGCGACTTGGTGTTGGAAATGTTTCACAATGAATTTAGATATGTATTAATCATGGTCTCTTTTGCCAAACAATATGCCTAGTAATATGCGTCTACAATAATAGTAGCGAGGTTTCGCAAGTTTACAAAATAACGAAAACAGAAACGTCACTCTTCTGTTTTTGAAAGTTGCTAAATGTGCAGTATCAAATATTCTGTCTACAAATTGTTGATCGTTGTAAAATACTGACCGACTGAGGCATTTCTATTCAAACGTTACAAGAATTTATGGCGTTTTCGTTTCGTATTTCGTGAAATTGCGAGACCTCTCTAGTATGCCCATAGTAATATGTTTATATGTAGTAATGAAATGCCCATATAAAGTAATGAAATGCCCATATATAGTCAATAAGCCCACAGTTTAGCCATATGAGGCTATTATGAGAAATAAGCAAATAAACAACAGGAATTATAAACAAATACAAAGGAAATTTTTTCATATTTTGTTTAATAACTTCAGGTATAGATGTCCGATTTTAACAATTTATCCCTCATTTTGAGGATTGTGAAAAGTGTAATATAGTTTAAACAATAACTGGTGGTTTTGCCATGACATGCCTCAATTGTAATTAAATTTCCAAATATTGTCATATCTATGTCTAAAAGTTTTCTAACCACATATCCTCATCATCCCAACATCTTTTATTTCTCAATTGTAACCTGTTTCTAATCATCCTGTTATGTTTCCAGTTCTACTACATTGCACCTTTTCATTTTGCTTCTGAAGTGCAGACACTTAAGTTCATAGTTGTGAAAACTCAAGTGGTTGTAAGTTGTTACAAATTTTACAACAAACAAATAAGCAAAATTACTAATGTGGAGCCTGATAAATATTTGTTAAACATTCTTTTTTAAATAGAACCATTATTTATCAAGTAGCCAATAACGGCTATACAGGAGCATAATAGGTACCCAGAAGGTCCACTCAGCAGCTTTAACACAATTTAATATATACTGCAAGCAATGAGATACATGCCATCATGTCAGGATTATTCAATATTTTTACATAAATTATGTTATTAGGAATGACATAGTTAATTTCCTGATGATAACATAATTTGTCGATATATTGAACCCTGCCACGATAGCATGTATCTCATTGCTTGGAGTATGTATTATACTTGTAATAGGTACATTAGTGTAAATTTGTAAACTTCTTTCTGCCCTATAAAGTTCACTCTTGAATCAACACATGCTAACTATACTGTTGTAAATTAATTTTAAATAATTTTTCGATAAATTATTAGGCACTATTTTAAGAAGCCCATAGCATGGCTTTCTCATCGTTAAATCTCAACACTTGTATCTGAGTGCAGCTGTATTGATTCTCTGTGTTAACCCTCAATCAATTTAAGCATGCCATTACTATACATATTACCTGAAAGCATGAATTGTAGTAAACTATATACTACTTTTATTATATGTTGCAATTGGCAAGTTTTATATGGGTACATATAACTATATATGGGTAGGATTTTTTATCATAGGAATGTTGTAATTATGTAAAATTATTTTTTTTTCTGATTTATTCATTTCATGGTAGCACAGTGCTGAATTGTGAAATATTTACAAACATTAAAAATACACTTTTTTAAAATACACGCCAAAACCAGCAAAACAAAAAGATAATTTTATGATA
>JAOTQE010015954.1:0-10846 GCA_025631205.1 Nesometra sesokonis | reverse complement strand
TTATTGTTGTTTAATATTTATGTGAACGCACCGTTAATCGTGTGCCACTGTTTCAAAAGTGTATGTTCGAATAAAGACGTAGTCCTGAGAGAAAAAATAATTCCCAAGGGTATGCCAAACATGTATGGTGTTTATGGTAGTTTAACCAGTAATTTAGATGACTCTTTTTTGTTGTTTCAGTACACGGCCTTTCAGAAAAACAACATTCAGTTGAAGCAAGTTTTCTTTGTAAAATAAAGTTTATTATTTTGGTCCTGTATTTACATTCTCTATTTCACAAACTACACTTAGGCTATCTAATTCTTCTCAATTTTACTCTCCTAGAACTAGTCTTAGACTTGGTGACAATAGTAAACACATACGGCATCTAGCTGTCACATGCTGTACCTGTTTGATATGTGCCGTGGTCATAACATTGACAACAGGTACCAAGCGCATATCAGTCTCATTTTTCTTGGCCTGTACAACACCCTCGCGATACAGTTTTCCTTGGAAACTATTGAATAGTATTTTGTTACCATGCATTTGTACAATAGTAGTTTTGAATGAATGTCACATGAACTATAAACAATATGAAGAATCATGGTATAATATTTCATAATTGATTGGTTAACGATTGATATTTCCTTTCTCAGTTATAGATACTAATGATGCAAGTATTATAATTATCAACATTTTATTTATTTGATTGACAGCTGGCCTCAGCTCTGGATCTCCCCTTACTCCGCATCAACCAAGCCCAAAGCCCTGACCTTGTCAGTGTCTCTCAGTACTACTCCGGTGAACTCGTCTCGTATGTGCGCAAGGTTCTTCAGATCATCCCACGGACCATGTTCAGCCTGCTATCACAGATCATTCAGCTACAGACTAACCAAATTAAAGAGGTACCCACCAGGCTGGAGAAGGACAAACTCAGGGACTATGCTCAGCTTGATCTTAGATATGAGGTTAGTCCATGTTTTCATTGTTAGAAAGCACGTGAATTTTGTGATAGCAGCTTGTTAATGCAGCAGAATCAAAGCACAGTTAACCTCAATAATCTTGTTAAGCCTGTTTTCCTGTTGATCATTATTCCAAAATCTCCAAACTTGAAAGGGCAATTTGAATCGTTATAAAAAAGTTAAAAAATTAACGATAACATTCAAATAACGCTGGACTGCTATATTTCCGCTTATTTACTATGCTGTGGGCAATGAAATTCATATATCTTTGCGAGGAATTAAAATCACCATAAAAAAATTTTAAAGAACTTTTCAACTACAATTTTTGTATATTGTATATTTTATGTTCTATAAAGCAAGTTAAAACTCAAGTATTTAAATAATGTAAAAACGTGATTTATTTCAAGGCCCAAAAATTGTAAATTCTTGCTGCGGGCAATGTTGCCTCCCAAGCACCCAACTTTTTAACAATCAAAATCATTAAAGTTGGACTCGGCTATTAGGATAAGGCCCGCACTAGTAATGAGTCCACTTTCACAAAACAGAATAAAGCAAGTCAAATCAAGCAGAGCACATTGAATTAATGCCAATCTTCTATACATTTTCAGGTTGCACGTTTGACTCATTCTATTTCTGTATTTACTGAAGGAATCTTAATGATGAAGACAACTCTAGTTGGAATTATTAAGGTATGTTATCACATTTTTAGTATTAATTTTCTTAGAATTTCTTAAAAATCGTAGTTTGTGGTCATTAAGTTTTTTTTATTATTTTGCTCAAAAATTAAAATTAATTAAATAAACATTTAAGCATAGACATGGTGGATCCAGTATCCTGCAAGAGCGCACCTTCCCAGGTCGGTGTGGGCATGGTTCCCGTTTTGATTTTGACAAGCAAAAAAAAAACCTTACTCTCCATGTTACATTTTACCCCATTTATAGTATGTATGACCCATACATGCATATATTTTTTTTTATTTTTAGGGGCATTTTAGATCATGTTCTCCTAATATAAGGGAGGGCGCAACTCCATTTTGCCGATTTTGGAGGGTGCGCGTGGGTTGCTGTGCGCTGAACTGTGGAGACTTGTTTGTCCACAGTTTGATCAAACACCATGCCACTGTACATCTGTTTCAGCTGGAGGGTTGAAATACAAGTTAATAGCACACCGTTTTTTAGATGAGACATTAAGCCATTGGTCCTTTGTACAGCATAGTTCATGTGCATGTTAAAGAATGCAGTGCACTCACCCGAAAAGAGTAGGGAATTGTCTCCCGGTGTACTGCCCAATCACCACCAACCAAAAGAACAGCACTTAAAATAAGTCCACTTCAGACTTCGTGTTATCCTTCGTGTTCCCACAACACCAAATACATAAAATCAATATGTCATACTTTTCATTAAAACAAAGTGTCATGGGCTTAGGGGGTGGCGCTATCTGTTAGCCCATGGGGGAAAAACCTGTTCTGCGACAAGATTTGAACCTGGGACCACGAGATTGGAATGCAAGCATGTTAACCACCAAGCTACAGCCCTACTTCAATCATAAACATTTTTTTTGTTTTGTTTGATAGATTGACCCAAAGCAACTTCTTGAGGATGGCATTAGGAAGGAACTTGTTATGCAGGTTGCATCAGCGCTACACAGTGGTCTTTCATTCACTGCTAAAAACAAGGTTAGTTGACAGATTCAAGCAATTCTAAAACATTGAAATTTAAAACAGTAATTTGTGATGGATTATCTGATTTCCTGTCATATCTTCCAAAAGCACTGATGTTAAATTCTGTTTTGCTGTTATGCCTGTAATTTCTTGCCCCAGCCAATGTTTCCAAGCAAGCAGATATGATGGTTAATGAAATTGTTAAAAATTTAACTCATTTCAACTTTAACAAAACAAATCATTAACTATTTTTTGCATCAGCATTGACATCAAATTTCCCATTTTTCTGTCAGTCACACTGTTAATAATTTTTGGGATTAGGCATCATATAAAATTCAAGGATTGTGAGAGGTGACTGCGCAATTCAATTCATAATGATGACAAAATGTTGAATTATTGAATAAAAACATCTAGGTGTGCATCTTACTTTTGGAGTATGCATTATACTTGCATGACTTACATGATGTCGTAATTCTAAATTTTTTATAGAATGTAGATTTGGTTGGAAGGCTTGAAACCCTTGGTGCAAAAATGGACGGGTTCGTGAGGTCATTTGAATACAGTCAAGATTATGTCAACATCTATGGTCTAAAGATCTGGCATGAGGAGGTGTCGCGTATCATTAATTACAATATCGAGCAGGAGTGTAACAGTTTTCTAAGGACAAAGGCGAGTACTAAGCTTTTATTAAATTACCTAGGTAGGAGACGCCAGAATCGGGAATGACGTATCTCCATACTGCAGTTTGAGTTTTAACATGGCCGGTGCTTTTGTTTGTATTTCTTTGTTTGCCCTTAATTTTTGGTTATGTACAGCGTTTAGAGGTTCAACAACATTAGGCACTTTAAAAATCCAGAATATTATTATTAGTAGTAGTAGTACTAAATGAGTTAAAATTAGTGATCATTGGTAGGTAGGCGGCTAATATGTTTACCTCAGTCAGCTAAACTCAACAATTATGAGTTATGTCATACATTCAAAGAACCTAATTAGTCAATAGATGTAAACCACACTATTACCATGATGAAAAGTCACTTGATGTACAAAGAAACCAGTTCAAACCGGATACCGTACCTGTATGTAAACAACATCTGTTGTAGACTAGATTGCTTGAAAACTGTTGGTGCATCGGCAGTGTTTCAGACTTTCTATCATGAGGTCAAGGTTTTGCCACAGCCCATTACAATTTTTTTTTTTATCCTCAAAGGCTTTCAATCTCATACTAATATATTGGAAAAAATATAAACAAAACATTCATAGTAGTAATCAACCTCGTTTTTTTCAAATGGTTTTCTTTGCTTAGACCCATAGGCTCAGTCTAATCATTTTATCATTTTAAAAAATATATTGTAATGGTGTTTTAATTTTATTTCTTTTTTAAGGTTCACGATTGGGAAAGTGTTTACCAGTCACCCACAATACCGATCCCACGCTTTCCACCAGTTGATGGTTCCATTAACTTCATGGGGAGGCTTGTCAGAGAGATTCTGCGGATAACAGATCCATTGTATGTATACAAATACAAACAGGCACCAATAAACCAAGTTGCATTACATAAAAAATTATCATAAAATAACTTCAAATTTTCATACATTTTTTGTATGTATTTGTTCATGGTCATGTATATTTTATATACAGGTTAACTTTATATATCTAAAAAATGTATGTTACTATTTATATTACTACTATATTATTATTACTATGTATATTTTAACAGCCACACTCAACAGTGATGTAGTTCACTTTTGTAGAGTCCTGTCTTTTGTCTTTCTGTATTGTTAATGTTTACAGTTTAAGAGATGAAAATAAAATATTGGAATTGTGTGTCCATGTTCTATTCCAATACCAAATCTTAATAAATTATATTTGTATGATGCCAATATCCACAGCAATATAATGGTCAGTGGCAAATGATGGTGGCATAACTGTACTCAAAGTGTGCGATTTAAACAATTAACACAATTTTAATACAAACCATATGCAAAACTTACTGTAACTTCTGTGTTGATCACTTAGTATGAAATAGAAAAGAGATGGAATTTTAATTATTTTATTATAAGTACAGTTGAGGATAAATGAATGTGAGATGGCACTGAATTAAATAATATAGTTGGCATTAAATTAAATGTTTGCCAAAACTTTGCAGTTTAGAAATAAATGTACATTTTATTTTTGTTTTAGGACAACTTCTTTTATTGATCAGAAGAATACTTGGTATGAGTTGAAAAATAAGACAGAGGTTCTTGATAAGCGCATCTTCACCAAAATGCAGGTAAGAACACCTATGCAAACAAGTTTACATATATCACAATTTGATTTGATTTATTCAATATTCTCTTAAAGCTAATACACAACAATATATACAAGATACATAAAATAATTAAAACTAAAAATAAACATAAGAGCATAACGGGAATAACCTTATAATCATTCAATAATAACAATTATTTCCATAGGGATTTCCAACATACATTCTGACATAAAAATTACAAGATATACATACATTTTATATAAAAATATACAATAATAAATAATTTATAAAAATAAACATGTATTATACTATTATCATCCTGTGTTTAGCAAAGTATTGGCACATGTGGTCTGACTGGTGTGGATCGTCTCCTCTGCTTCATGATTGTCCGTGAACTACAAAACTTCCTTTCTATCCTGGAGCGAGGTGTACTACGTGATAAGCAATGGCTTGATATGTTTGGTAACCTTATGAAGTCTCTGAATCCAGTAAGAGGACTAGTAGGTAAGGATAATAAACACTAGGGCAGATCCAGGTACAAAAATAATACAATGCAAGAATAGGGCATTCCCACTCTACCAGTTCTCTATATAAAACTCTATGACATAGCTCAGTTGCTTTGGTTGTTTTCAGGAGCATGAAGTGCTCATGACAACAAGTTGCTTAGAGTAAATTTTATGGCAGTGGGTATTTTTACGATCAGTTGTAAGAATAATTCCATTGCTATTCTTATTACATTGGTTTACGCATGCGCATTAACATAATTTGTCTATCGATACTAAGCCCTGCGGTACCCGCATGATTGACAGCAAGATGGAGGAATGTTGGCTTTGCTTTGGGGCTGAATTTGTGTCATTTGAACACTACTAGATGTTAAGAAAATTTAAAAATACGCCTAAAAATAACCATACTTAGGCAATGAACTTCTCTAGACTAGTCTAGCACTCTAGGCTAGGCCCAGATGGCTAGCCTATTAAGTCTCAGCTAATTAGACTGTGGATTTAACAAATTAATTTATTTCCAGGGAATTCAGTCCCTCAACCAACTCTTAGTACGCTTGTCTTTGCGTCGTTGCTTGGGCCTCCTACTTGCCAGCGACACACTCCCGTCAACTTGCCCTCCAGTTCAAGTCCACACGCACGTCAATCACACACATACTCGATTTGTCATAACAATAGATAACTCATTATTTTTACGATGAGACTTCAGAGTAGTTGTGCATACGTCAACAAATGTCGTAAAAGTAGCCATGGAATTATTCTTACGTCTTGTCGTAAAAATAGCCACTACCTATTTTAAATGATCAAATGAGGTCATTTCCCCATTTTTTGGTGCTCTGGTCCTGTATTTTAGCCATTTTTGGGGTTTTTATGGTGAAATTTGGACCCGGCGCACCTAATATAAGGGGGGGCAACTACGTTTTGACGATAATGGGGGGGGGGGGGGGCGCGCCCCTGGGTTTTGATTCGGTGATTTATTGAGACAAATGTCTGAAATGAACATATGTCCAGTGGATTCCTGGTTGTAATTGGGTAGTACACAGAATGACAATCCCCTACTGTTTTATATAAAGAGTGCACTGCATTCTTTAACATGTCCATAAACCATATTGTACATGGGACAAATGGCTGAACATCATATCCAACAGTCTGTGTGCTATTAACAAAATGTTAACATGTATTTGATCAAACCAGGAACCAGCATGGTTCCATGGTTTAGAGCACAGCACAGTCACTACCATCAGTTTAACCAGCTGAGCTAAATTATTTTTATTCCAGGTAATCCCACAAAGCATTATGCTCAGTTCATCAGCAAGGCCAACAAGATGTGGCAACCATTTATTATCATGGTGTTAAAGGTTGGACAGATGCAGTTACTACGACGACTCATTGCAAATGACCTCAAGTTCTCTTGCAAGTTTGACTCAAATTTCTTATCAAATGGTTTGGAAACAATGAACAAGTAAGTAAATTTATGAAGAATTTTACACTTGCCCCAAGTCTGTATTTTATATTTTAAGTGTTTAATCCAAATCTAGACTATCAAATTTTATTTGACAACAAACTTTGATATGCACATATATGGTAATGATATATCCATATATGTTATTGATATGATATATTCAAAATAACCATGCAAAGAAGGCGTCATGTACTAAGGAAAGAACAGGGAAGCATTACCAAATACTACTCTCATATTTTTTTTTCAGCTACTTATCTAATACTGTTATTAATGAATTACTGCAGTAACTGCAGCAAGATATTTGACATGGTCACTAATTGGATGTTACTTTTATAGGGGATTACTAAAAGATGTTGAGGCTCACTACCAAGACCCAACTCTACCATACCCCAAAGAAGAAAACCCCTTGATGTATGAACTATCATCTTACCTAGAATCTGCTGGCTTCTCTCAACCACTAGCTAAGGTAAGTACAATACCAGTTTGTGGTAGGAGAATGGTGCAGCATCTATTGTTTTATCTTCAGATCTTGGGGTCAGGGTGGATTGCTATAAAACAGTCTTAACTGGCCATCATAACTTACAGAATGAAGCCAGCTTTAAAAATTAGCAAAGTCATCCCAGTTAGACCATTAGTAAATACATTGTGTCATTGGCCAGAGACACATAATATTCCAAACATTGGTTTCAGACATTTTTTTCATTCCAATTCAGTTATTTTAAATTTACATCATATTCTTTATTATCTCCACAGATTTACATCACAACAAAGAGGGTTCCATATCTGTCACTGATAACGTTCCTTTTTGTGACATCACAGTTACCAAAACTTCAGTACGTCAAATCAGTTGGTAAGTTATCATTTTGTATTTAATTGTTGCAGGTCCGAACCACTGAAGAATTTCAAAGCAATTTCAATTGCAAAGCCTGTAACATTTGAACGGCAACCCTATAACGAATGTGGGTTAAAACGCAGTTATTTTGATTGCTTAGTTATCCATGTTTTTATTTTTGGACCCATTTCTATTTGTGAAAAAAACACATGATTTTTAATAACAATGTAAATGATTTTTTATCACTAGAAACATGGCCTAACAAATTATAATCTGATAATGATAATCATGCAAAACGTTTAGAATGCTGTTGTTATAGTACTAGCATAACTAGCATTGGTCCTAAAAGGTAGACATGATGCTTACTCATTCAGTGACATTCTACTCTCTAATGGACACATCATGTCCTACTGCCGAAGATTGGTGGAACATTCTGCTGTCCACGGCAGGGGATATGTGAACCACAGTGCACCAGTATAACCCTTCTGCTCGTTCCATAATGTTTTGGTTTCTCTAAGGTGCACATGAGAAATTGTAAATACTAAGCCTATGGTTTATTGTTCTTATCTAAGAAGACTTGTTCCACCACCATAGATCCAGTTCAGAGTGGGCCTTGAAACTGTGCTGTTTTATTTATGGTATGTTGAGGTTCCAACATTTGTTTTTATTTTTTACAGGAAGCATGGTAGCTCGGCAGATTAAGGACCCTATTGATGGCCCACCATTTATTGCAGGTACAATCACACTACTCAAGCAGTTCCACTCGGAAAACACGGATCAGTTCCTGGCACTCCTTGGCCAGTATGTCCGATCCCATGTAGAGGCTACTGCTACTGTGTAAGTTTCATAGATAATTTCAGTTACGGCCGTGTTTCTGCAGGAAAAAATTATCCGATAAATTATCACGATAGAAACAGGTGTTTAACCTTTCTCTTACTTCATAAAATAAATAAGAAGTATATGAAAATTGATGATGTGATAATTTTTTACCTTTGATACTTGGTCAACCTTGATTTTGTTTTTGCGATGATTTTACCA
Organism: Nesometra sesokonis; assembly: GCA_025631205.1. Classification (NCBI taxonomy): domain Eukaryota; kingdom Metazoa; phylum Echinodermata; class Crinoidea; order Comatulida; family Antedonidae; genus Nesometra; species Nesometra sesokonis. The sequence goes on along the minus strand of JAOTQE010015954.1, from coordinate 2,162 downwards.
TAGTGCCACCAGGGTGCCATGCGAGAGAAAAAGAAATCACCAAAAATTCACCAGAAGTTAGTGGACTCTAAATGCCTTAGGTCTGCATTGAGTTTGTGTAGTTCTTTTAAAAAATTGATTTGATTGGATAATATTTTTTCAGATAATCTGAAAATCCTTTGTAAACATGACCTCTGTTTTAAACCATATATAGATATATTATAAATACTGGAATGAAAAATTGTGCTTCAGTAATGTAACGTACACTTAATTAATTAAACGTAGTGGCTATTGTTACACCAGTCGTAATCTCAATCCTTTGGCTATTCTTACACCACTCTAAAACGCCTGTGCAGTAGGTTTATTTTGGACATTGGCAAATTCACCAAACAATCGCGAACGTGTAGCCTAGGCTCACCCGGTGCAATCGCAAATGGTCGGTTTTGGCCGTGGCCGTCCATATATTAACAAAGATGGATTGTGAAAACAATTCACATGATAAAGGTACTATCGACACTACCGTAGTTATGTAAATTTGGCCATTGTTTTGGCTCATTAGTTTGCAGTGAGCCTCGAGCTGCTGTCTGTGGATATTCACACGTCAGCTTGCTACTGATTGCCCTGTGGTAGGGTGTTCCTGCTTAACAGTTGTGAATATCCACAGATAGTAGCAATGATGCTCACTGCAAACTAAGGATAACCCAAACAATGGCTGGACATACATTTATCACGCAATCCATCCTTGCTACCAATGGCCACACACGAAACCACTGAAACTGACCATTTGCGATTGCACCGCGTGAGCCTAGGCTACATGGTCGCAATTGTTTTGTTTATTTTTACAGTGTCAAAAATAAACCTACTGAGCAGGCGTTTTAGAGTGGTGTAAGAATAGCCAACAGGATTGAGATTACGACTGGTGTAACAATAGCCACTGCGTTAATTAAATTGTCTTTGTTTTTTTTTATGAATATGGTTTATACATTACTCCAATTGCTTTCTATAGGCAGCCCATCACAAGCTCTGCTTAATGAGTTGCCCCTCTCTTTTTATTTTTGTATAATCTAATATATTTCATTCAATTTTTTATAGATGCAAATGAAAAGAGAAATAAACATGGATTTAAAATTTGAAACTTTGAATTTAACTGATGGTGTTTTTTTACAGGTCAAAGACTCCTGAACTTCCACAAGATGCAATGAATGTCCTCGCGTTCCTTGATGATTTTGTCCACTATGGCTCACTACCTAGGAAGGTAAGCTTTCACCTAGGACATTACAATGGATTCAACTAACAAACATCTTAAAGGAGCACAAACATCTTAAAGGAGCATTCCTTCCACATTCACCCAAAAAAGTTTTTTTTTTAATTGTTAAACATTGGTCAGATAGCCACATAGTTTTTTAGCTTTTTTCTCAAGTAGAAAAGCTAAAAGTTATTGAACTCTATTAGGACAACTTTTTTGTATATTTCCCCCTTTTCTAGGTTAGAAGACCGTAGATCGTATCCTCTCAGGTGTCATCTAGGCTTTTCTCCATATAGATAGCAGTTTTTGTATGCAACACACATGCTACACATAGGCATAGGCTGTTGGTAACTAGATTCCTTAAAAGCAAAGCAAACAGAGATTTTATGGTCCAAAAAAAAAAAAACTCTGGTCTTATTTTATATTGTTTTTTTGTGTGGAAGTAGAGGGCGCTATTTATGTAATTTTCTCAATCACAATTTATTTTTTCAGAATAAAGTTACACAGTTTTATTTTATGATACTTTACATAAATAAACAGTCATATATATAACATTTTATTAACACACAGCCCTAAGTTCACATCCAAGGTTGGTTCTTTATATCCACATTATTTTTTATTACCATACTAAATGTACTTTAAAGGGGAACTCTGGGATTAAAATTTATATAGGTACACCTATAGAACAATTAGTTGTGAACTAACAACATTTTACAACATTAGGACAATGAGATAATGAAGGAAAATACTTTTCTTTCTTAAAGGTCAGGTTCACCCAAAAAATTACTATTCATTATATGTTTTAGTTAATCATAAAAAGTAAATTCAGCCCTATTTGAAAATTTTTAGGATTTTTTTCTCCTTGGGTCTCATGAATTAAAAAATATATATAAAAATAAATGCTAGATTTCATCCCTATTCTTTTACACACAAAATA
>JAOTQE010015943.1:0-10846 GCA_025631205.1 Nesometra sesokonis | reverse complement strand
CCCTTTCGTGTAAGATGACTATATAGAATCTCCATCAAACTTCAACTTACAGGTAAGTCTCGTTTAATTTCTCGATTATCTAGCAAGATCAGCAACCAAATAAAGCACTTCTTCATCGTGCATGTTTTTATAGAATTAGATCACCTGCTATGCAAATTTCGCATTCGCCTGAGGCAATAGACGCAGAGCGTAGTAGCCTCGGGCGTAATTCGCAACTTGCATTATTCTATATTTAGAAATAATATATTGTATACAGTTTTAACAGCGAAGTAAGCATACAAGTGCATATTTATAACGATATTTTATTTCACTTTTAATGTTAAAGTATTACAAGTTGATAATTAATTAATTGTTTTATATCTCATAGATGTTTAAAGTAACGCCCATACAATAACGGGTACGTCACACTTCCATTTTTAAAAGTTGCTAATGTGTTCTTAAATATATCAAATGTTACGAATCGTTAATAGTCGTCCTAAAATACTGACACACTGACAGATATTCAAGGTGTTCTACTCAAATGTTACGTCGTTTTCGTATTTCGTAAAGATGCGAAACCTCGCTTGCCTATGACCATAAATTTACTAGCACGCAATGAGATCAATGTCACTCAACACAAGTTTTAGGCTTTGCATACCGTACGTCTTTAATAAACATCGTTATAAATCAATATCTTTGTTAATGATATTTTGCTAAATGCTATATATAAACTTACCAAAGTATATAATTTCTTTCTCTAGTGAATTCAGTCAGTAATAAATACAATTATCCTAAATATTAATAGGGCTGTTGATCTGCTAACACACCTCTTGAGATTCTTAAGATGTGATTTCTAACACGTTTCAGAATCTGTAGTAGTCTTTAACCTATATACATACATACAATAGACACTGGAGCATTTCGGAAATTCCCATATTAGCAGAATTGTCAATCAAAAGGTAATGTGTAGTAGACCTAATCTATGTTTCTGGATTAACTAATATGTATGGATATTGACTAATCATTATGTAACTAGCAATTAATCGCAGGTGCGGTTTGGTGGATTTAGGGAGCGCATCACCCTCCCCCGTTATCGCCAAAGCCTAGTTTCCCCCAACTAGGCCTAATATAAGGAGAACCGGGTCAAAAAATGAGCATAACAATAAACATTAAAAATAGACATACATTTAGGCCATGCAACCTAAACAGGGTCAAAATCGGGAAATAAGGGGTTTTTTTTTTGCTTATCAAAACAGAACCGGGAACCACGCCTACCCGAACCCGGGAAAATGCGCCTCTTTTGTTGGATCTTGGATCCGCCCCTAATTTACCCGCCACGCATGGTAGAGCTATCGTTTCGTACAGTATAGGCCTACGTCTGTAATGAAAATGGTTATAAATAAATTATTGTTTTTAATAGAAAATAATATGATGCAAAACGCTAATTATATACTGTATTTACTAATACTTTCTCGAATCAGTAATAAATTCAAATCCTAAATATCTTATATGTTGAGCTGTTGTCACACCTCTTGGATTCGATGATATCTGAACATAATCAGTATGTACTGTATATTGATTTTATTTGCATAACAATAGATAATGTAGCATTCTGTATTCCACATTTGTAGAATTCTATCGAATTTTCGAGTCAATGTATAAACATGCCTAATGTATAATTTATATTAATAATGTTTCATTTTGATATTTCTGTATTAATATTTCTGGGGTAAATTCTTAAGCCTGTTTTCATGTCTTTCATGTCCATCGTAAATTCCAAAAATGGCGATTTCAAACGGCGTTTTCGATCGTTATTTGTGAAAACCAGCATAACTGGATAATCGCAACGATCGACAGAAAAACGGGTTTTTTGCGAGGCCCACTGTAAGAATTCACATATTTTGGGCTTAGAAATAAATCACACATTTCGTGCATTATTTACATTTTGGTGAGTTGTAACTTGCTTCAGAATATAACATATACAATTCATTGGCGGATGCAGACTTTTAGAAAAGGGGGGCTGGTAGAGAGAGTCGATGTTTTAGGGGTGTCCGGGGGCATGCTCCTCCGAAAAATGTTGGTATTTAGATGTCCGGAAATGACCTCAGGGGCGTCTTAAGGGATCAGTTCTTGCTGAATATTTTCCGTTATATAGACACTTTTAGTAATATTGATAGGCCTATATTTTACTCTCCGAAAGAGAAAGAGGGGGGGGGCTCCCCGGGCGCCCCCCTTAAATCCGCCCCTGCAACTATCTAACTAATTTGTAGTTGAAAATGTGTTTTATGATGATTTTAATTCGCCGCGAATAACGAATTTCGTTGCGCACAGCGTTAGCAGTTCGGCATGATTTGAATTTTATCGTTAAATTAATTAATCTTTAGCTGTTTAATAACGATTTAAAACACCATTTCAAATCGGCGATTTTGGAATAACGATCGTCAAAAAAACAGGCTTAAGCAATAATACAATATAATATCATACATGGCTCCTGTTATATCGAAATGTTGCCTGAACTATTAGGGAGGAAGACGGATTTTGGCGCTTCGTCAAAGAAAAGTCACCGTTACGTAATGCCTATCACATGTCAACATTGCACTACCTGAAGGAAGTATATCGCACAAATATCGCATAATGTCTAGCACCCTCTATCCCGCACAATGTCGAGAGGTTTTACACTTAGTATTTGTTGAACATTCTTAATATATCTGCTATGTTATCACATGCTGTTCTAGCTATCTCTACAGTCTTGAATTCTTTCTTGACGGTTATCTTCTGCCGTGTTGTTTTATCTTCTAAGTACAGCTCTATCTCCATGATATCACCTAAGTTGCCATATTGATTTTCTTCGTCGTCCATTTTCTGAAGAGCAATCATCCAGTTGTTTACCTCTGGATTCGATACTGGTTGAATCTGAAGCGAATTATAGAATACTGGTTGTCCAAATAAGACAGCAAAGAAATTATTATGTAACAGTAAATTAAGTAGACCTATATAGTAAGTCTATTTAAAAGTTTTCGTAAGGTACTATTGAAATATGTAGTGCTAAATTGAAGTAGGCTTTAAACTTAGTGTACCACCAGCGAGTGATAGCTCTCGTACTCTTCTTTGTTAAATCAAACTGTTCATTTGTAAACTGTTAGCAGTCTTAACCAAAAAATACAAAATCAATCATAAAAGAAAGCATATTAAGAGCACCCCGATAGTGCATACCTCCTCCAACCACAGTCACTAATTATACAAGAAAAATATTAATATAATATAAAATAATGACTCACCGAAATAATGTAGTGAAAGAGTTGATCAAAGTCACGTTCAAAATTGCGCCACTGGTATTGCTTTTCAAGTTTATCTTTGACCGATTGCTGGACGTCTCTTTGACTCATGCAATTGTTCACAGTAAGGAAAGTACATGGAACATTTGTTTCTGGATAATTTCGTTCTCTAAAGGCTATCATCATTCTATTCAGTATAATGCGGGTCTTGTGAATAATATTTTTAGCGTATTCCAGGGCGGGTAGCTTTAGAAAAATGTGCTTTTCCATTGCAAATTGAATTTTTCGAAGACCTCCGATAGTTGCGTCATCAAAGTCGCTATCAAGACATCTTTGAATATCATCTTTTAATTCGCCTCCATTAGTTTCAGATAAAACTTCTATCTCTGCACACAGTTTGAAGTAATCAGTGTCATGTGTTGTTATCGCATGCATTTCATATTGAAGACACCTAGCGCCCTCTATGCTCCCCAATGATATTGATTCACGTAAGTACGCATAGCCTTCTGTAGTGTTACCAGATTTGTAGGCAAGTTTTCCTTGCTCAACTGCAAGCTTTCCCTTGTATGTGTTAACGATCTTCACATCGATACCTAATTGCTGCATTCTGTAAACAATTTTATTTGCACTCGATAAGTCGCCAATCCTAATTTTTATATCTGCCAGGTAGCAAAGAACTTCGAACTTAATGCCAACATCAAGATCAGGTGCCATGATAGCTCGGTTAAGGTATTTGGTGGCATCTTCGAAACATCTTAACTTTATTTCCAACTTTGCACGATGTAGAATCAGATTTATATCGTTCGGATTCGACAACATACGTTCGCTGGAAATGTCTCTAAGTTTTTTGATCAATACGTATGTTGGGAACTTAATAACTGTGTGAAAACTAACCGGATCAGCATTCTCATCTATTTGGAAGTGTTCTAATGCTTGATTTAAGGCTGCTTCAAATTGTAGTACAGCTTCATCCACATTACCCAATCTAAGTAAAAACAACGCAAAACTGTTTGTTATTTGGATTATTCTTGAATTATCTTGATCGAAGCTACGTAACATGAGGTCGTAGTGTTCATATGCTTCTTCTATCTGGCCATTCTTTTCAAGTGCCAACCCTAATCCAGCTATAGCTCCAATGTTGCAATTGTCTACCTCAATGGCTTTCTTCAGGTAGTGTATAGAGGATGTAGCATCTCCTTCATGGTCATACATCTGGCTTATTTGATGCAGCACAAAGGAACTTGGATCACCGAGGTTTTCAGCACGGTTTAGAACATCACGTTCTTGAGTGTACATTTGCATCTCTCTGTACAGCTTCGCTGAGAATCCAATGATATACATCCTGTTTCTGTTGATTTCCACAGCTCTTTGTAGAAATTGATGCGCTTCTCCAAACTTCTTTTTCCTTTTAAAAATGTCCGCTAGTAATATCATTGCGTGGTTATTTTCATGATCCATTTTAAGCACGTCTTTAAATATTCTTTCAGCTTCGTTAAATTCTGAATATAGGTAGGTGGTTTTCTGACAGGAAATTTTAGCTCTTCTCCAAAGTATTAAGCCAAGGGAAAATAACCACTCATGGTTATCGGGACATGCTCGCACTGCCTTCCGAAAATTACTAATAATCTGATCACTTCTAGTTACAGACACCTTCAAAAGAGCAAATGCTTTCGTTGCCTGAATACTGGCGAAGAATTTGTCATCATTTGCTACTGATGAGTAAAGTGTTGATAATTTTAGGATGTTTTCTTCCAATTTCGTCTTATCTCCACGATCGATAAATGCTTCAAGCGCCCATGTAACTGCTAGATAACCATTTTGAATACATTCTGCTACTTTACTTCCTGAGAGAATCTGCTTCACTTCAGAGAAACACAATAACGCGTCTTCTTTTTTCTTGAATACGACGCCATTGAAGTTGGACACAAATAGGTAACCTTTGAAAAGTAGAGCTTCAATTTTCATGTCGGGATTTTCTTTGATGTGTCTGTTGATTTCATTCATGATGTTCGAATGATTTTTTATGGTTTCCTCTTCCAGATTCCAATTGAAGTGACATTCATAAGTTGAAAGTTGGTCTGTTTGCTCTCTGCTTGCCATCTTAGACATTTCTGTAAACATGAATGGCTGATGTTTAGTAAAATTTACCCAGCGATAGTTTGACTTATGATTTGATGTAAACTATACTTGACATTGATTGTAAAATAGCCACATGCCTAACCTGTTTGTTTAAAGATTCAATATTTTATTGTCATTTGTAAATAATTTAGCTACATAGAAATAAATCATCACGTACAAAACCACATAAACAAATTACTAACATAGTTATATGGTAAACACTAATCCCCTTCGGACACCACCACAGTATCTCAGAATTGGTTTCGGGATACAACAACTAAACTGATAAAAACACAATATATTCCCCGCGGCCGAGTATCATCCCAGTATTTCTTAAATTAATAATGTTTATTAAAGTTAATATAAAAATAACAATGACAGAAATATGTTGACCTCTGTAACAGCTTAGGAATCATAAAAACAAGTTATATAAAATTAAATTATGACACTTTTGTGTATGCTTAAAAGAGGCAGTTGGCATCGAAGTACCTATGTAATATAATTATTGCAACTTTATATCGGTAAACTCAATGAAATAAGAAACAAATTTGCTAAATAATTAATAATTATTATTAATAATCTACTATTTTCGAAACATTTCACATGGTTACTAAACTAGGTATGAAGATTCATAGTAAACTAAATGCAACTTACCTAGAGCTTTCAGGTTCACCACAAACTGACGAATGACAAGCCCAGTGCAAATGTCAATTATAAAGGAGAACAAATTGACGAAATCTAAATGTCCAATTAGTTAATGATCAAACATTGGTAAAAACTTACAATACAGTTATGTGCAAATTAATGCGTGATATATTAATTTTATGTCATATACTGGAAATTCCCAGTGTGTTGAAATCTGACATCACGCAATTACGTTTTACCATTAATTGTTGTAATTAATTAGTTATAATTGTATGTCTTGCATTTTACATTTAATAGTATTTTCCTATCTAAACCTATAGTTTTCATTGAATGATATAAAATTAAAATCTACTTTATGACACGGTATGGTGCAAAGTAAGTACTATATGTATGACATCTAAGCAGTCTTCGTTTTATTGCAAAATGATCAATAAATAATACACCCCTTTAGCAGTATAAAGTTCAATTTATTTCTGATTCACACAATCATAGAGTATGATATAACACAGATAACAATTACCACTCATTGGCCTACGGATGAACGGGAAATTCCCATGTCTAATCAGCGATAAATGCACACTGATCGTTAACAAGTTGAATATCATTTCGCATATTCGATCACTGACACAAAACAAATAGAAGGTAATTTGTAGTCACGTTTGGAAACTTAGTCTACATCAATCAGTGGAGATGCAATTATTATCGTTTACATTTCTTGATTAATTACAATATCGGAGTTCGCAATTTACCAACCGTACTGTTGTACTGTTGTACGACAATCTAATCCTCGCCGTAACCAGTAGCGGCGCCAGAAATTCCCCGACAGCAGGGCAAAGCCCCCGACAGGGGGCACGGGTCCCCCGACGAGTTTAATTTTGAGGTGGGCGTGTCCCCGGTTTTCAGTCTGACGAGCAAAAAAAACGCTATTTGCCGTATTTTGCGTGCTTTTTTGCCCGTTTTTGGTTTCGGGGCTTAGTCTGTCTCTTGCCGTTACCATACACAACCCCCGACGAAACCTTAATTTTCTCCCTGACGGGGAGGGGGGGCAAAGGTCCCCCAAGGGGGGTGGGCGCCGCCACTGGCCGTAACACGGGTGTTATTGGGCACTAATTGATGTGTACTCGCGTCATGGCGCAGCGAGCGCACGCAGTTTGACGTGATATTACGTCAATGACAATGATGGTGTGATATATTAATTCCATATTGTACTAATGAAAATTCTGTGTACCAAATACGGTATCTGAATATAAATCTTAAAACAAGACAATGGTTAACGATTGCACCCCGCCTATATTGTTCTGTCCGATGACACTTAGCATTTGGCCCTCAGGGTCATGTGTATTTCATGCTTTGAGGTCGATAATATCATCCCTGATTAATATGAGATAAATGTTCCATTTTAAGATTTGATCCTAATAACCTCCAAGTGACCCTTGACTCCAGGTTGGAGTGTGGGTGTCAGAGGACCGAAATGGCCAAGTTTCAGTAATGTGTGTTTGTATTATTTCTTCATACACAAAAATATATAAAATACAATTCATAAAAATAAAATAACCATAAAGCTCTTAGACATGAAAAAATCATAAAAGTTTGTAAAAAGAAGCCAAACTAAGTTTTTAATAAAACGTTAGGAATTGGTTACCAGTTATTATTGCATGAAACTACAAACCCTTTAATGTATTAATTTAACTACCTTTATGTAACTCTATTCTTAATGACGTAATGAACTTTGACCCCAAATCTCAAATAGCGCCAAACTGTTAAGGTGTCATTGGTTTAATTTCATTTATGTAGTAATTTTAACTGCTGTTTCAGGGGCGGAATTAGGGTGGGGAGCAACCAGCGCGCCCCAACTCCTATTATCGTCAAAACGTAGTTGCGCCCCCCCCCCCCACTCTTTTATATAAAACCCATAATACGGTGAAAATAGGGTACTCACTCACTCGTTAGATAAGGCAGAAGTCACCAGAGGGCACGTTCTGTTAGCTAAGTGCTCATGATTTTTTACCCTCGCCCCACTATAGTGGTGAGAGGGTATTGCAATGAGCTTCTTCTGTCTGTCTGTCTGTCTGTCTGTCTGTGTCGGTCTGCATCAGTATCTCAAAAACTATTGAGCCAATCTACTTCAAATTTTCAGACAATGTCAGTACCAACCGTATCTAGGTCCTCTTGATGTTTGGTGCTGATCTACGTAACCACATGGATTCTAGATACAAATCTATGATATTGTTTCTACTGCCCTCTATTAAACCTCTGCATAAGTGCTTAAGTGTTTGATAACAGTTACTCTGTTTCAGATGATTTATAACACTCTTGATAAAAGGTGACAAATTGTTTATAAAACGTGGTAAATTGACATTATTTGAATTCACAAAAAAAACAGCTTTAAAAAATGTCTGTCAGTCTGGTCACGCTCGTTTGTGACTGTTTGGGTTTCTCAATGTAGCCTAATCACCTTGAGATCTTTAGTCAAGGGACATTGTGGCGAAGTTTCAAGAATGAAAACCATGGCTTTAGGCTGTTCACAAAGGAACACACACTAACAAACATTCAAACCAGAAAAAATATAACCTCCTCCAAAACATAGGTGAGGTTGTAATCGTTTACGATTACTTTGTCTTGTTTAATCTTCAACTGCTAGGAACCCAACAATGCACGTCGTTACACGTTTATCTTCTCACCTTTATATGAAGTATACAATCTTTATACAATTTGTAAGCGGCTGTCAGGTGGTAAATAATATAAAGAATAAGAGAATAATAATTGTGATGATGATAACAGTCAGGGAGCTGTTAATTAACAGCTCCCTGTAACAGGTAACAGGTTGTTTCGATTGAAGGCGTTTTTCCGACTCTTAACAGCTTACAAATTTGATCATCAATTCAACTTCAATTTAAAACATTTATTTTCAACCATCAACATTTTACAATCAAATCATAAAATAGGGAAAAACAGCAAGTAGGTCAATGGAAGAAGGCTTGGTACCGGAAGATAAAATCGTGTGTTGGGCAATCATGAATAAGTTTAACTTTAGATGGTTTGTACTTAAGCCTACTTGTTTCGAGACGTGCCGACGGTTTGGGAATTAGTTTGAATGTTATTGATATGTCTATCCCAGAAACTTTCCCAAAAATGCCAAATATATTTTTTCTAAGATATTTATGGACTTGGCATGTACAGCTTCTTCAGGCAGTTTATTCCAATGTATCAATGTCTTTATATCGTACATAAAACAAGTAATAGTATTAGGCATAAAAAACATTATGTTAGGCCAACCCAAAATTTCGAAAATCGGGGTCGGCCATTTATTTGTAACTTTCAAATTTCCCGATCGTTTGGCTAAGCACAAGTATCCATAAAAAATGTCAGAAGTAAATAAAATTATTCCGAAAATATGTACGAAATGCTTTAAAGTTATCCCAAAATTTAAATAATGGGCCTAGGATATAAAAAATGGGTGCTATTAAGCATGTATGGTCGGTTTATTCACTTGTATTGCTTGATCCATTTTAAGGCTCTATTGCGTCCCATACTCACTTATTTTAGTTAGCCATAATGCCCGTTAAAACAATTCATGCGGACTATTCGCACCCACAATACGGGTGCGAATGGTCACGCTTGATTGAATTCGAAAATCACTCATGTCAATAAAAGTTTTGCGTTGCTAAGGCCTTCAGTAGGCTTGAGTCTACCCATGGAGAAAAGAAAATACCTAGGCCTGGGCAACGTGATGGACGATTGCAACTGCACGAGAAATAAAAACTGAGGATTTTATATGAATAGGACAAAATTACATTCGTGAGAATACTTTCTGACGTATAGTTTGTTGTTTGGAGCCTCTCAACTAGTGATTGGGCTTAGAACGTTCACTCGGAAAGGAGGCATTATTTTTGGTTGGACGATCTTACTGTAAACATTTATTTCGATCCGCACACATGCCGGAGGAACAAAATACGTCATTTCTTTCTTGCTTCAGTACTGTTTGACAAGTCGCTTATTCTGATCCTCGCTGGCGGCACTACATATTATTACGAAAAACGACCATACAGAAGCGACTTGGAGACAAGTCTATTAAGCATACAGTGACAGGCACCTACTATATTTTTAAATTGTACTTGGCCAACATAAAGATTTTTTAGCCTTTATTACAATATTAGGACATGCCCTTCATGTTCGTTTTTATTTCTACAAGTGTTTATAAAATTCTGTTAGGATATTCCTAATCTTATTACAAGCTTCTCTCGCCACATCCAGAGTTATGAATTCCTGTTCTACCATGTTACCTAGCTGGTCCGAGTAAACCTCTACCTTTATCTTGTCACCGAGAAAATCTTCATGTTTGTTTGCATTGTTAATTCTTATTAAAGCGAACATCCAATTGTTGTCATGATGGTTTGACGCAGGTTGAATCTACAATGATTAAAATATATTTGTAAGTTGTAACAAGAATACTGTCAGTTCCTCCATTTCACAATGTTTTAAGAGAAACATGTGCAACAAAAATACGTTTATTACACTTCATTCGTTTCAAAGTGTTATCAAGGTGGACTAAGGCAGTGTTTTCGCAATTTAGATTATTCGATATATCAACCGTAAATAAATCTTAAATTTCTGGAGATTCCATAGATTTATTATTACGGCTAGATGGTGAACTTCCACAGAATAGATAGCCCAAAGTTCAATCTCATGGAAGCCCCTACTATTTCGGATTCCAACCAATCAAATTGTGTTGCGTTCTAAGGCTGTTGCTAAGTCGAAATTGCGCACGCGCAATCCTTTATAGAAGTTTTTAATTTATCAATAAATGAAAGTAAATTTAATCCAAATCT